>JAPMUY010008099.1:585000-595000 GCA_026901105.3 Galaxias olidus
ACGTGTGTGTGTGTGTGTGTGTGTGTGTGACGGCCCCTTCACAACACACTGCTACTGGGTGTCCTGTGCGTGGCGTTGACTTAGAGATACACTATTATTAAACCCACCAATCAAGTTGTCATGTTTCCCTGCTTTGTGTGTGTCCCTGGTAAATTAACTAAACTTCCCTCCGCCCCCTATCCATCCAGAGAGCGATGATCAAACTAACCTAAACTCCCCTCCGTCCCCCTGTCCATCCAGAGAGCGACGATCAAACTAACCTAAACTCCCCTCCACCCCCCTGTCCACCCAGAGAGCGACGATCAAACTAACCTAAACTCCCCTCCGCCCCCCTGTCCACCCAGAGAGCGACGATCAAACTAACCTAAACTCCCCTCCACCCCCCTGTCCACCCAGAGAGCGACGATCAAACTAACCTAAACTCCCCTCCACCCTCCTGTCCACCCAGAGAGCGACGATCAAACTAACCTAAACTCCCCTCCGCCCCCCTGAGCATCCAGAGAGTGACGATCAAACTAACCTAAACTCCCCTCCGCCCCCCTGTCCACCCAGAGAGTGACGATCAAACTAACCTAAACTCCCCTCCACCCCCCTGTCCACCCAGAGAGCGACGATCAAACTAACCTAAACTCCCCTCCGCCCCCCTGTCCACCCAGAGAGTGACGATCAAACTAACCTAAACTCCCCTCCGCCCCCCTGACCATCCAGAGAGTGACGATCAAACTAACCTAAACTCCCCTCCGCCCCCCTGTCCTTCCAGAGAGCAACGACCAAACTAACCCCTCCGCCCCCCGGTCCCTCCAGAGAGCGATGATCCCGGGTCCTCCCTTCGTGCTGGGCTCCTGCATGGTGATCGTGGCCTTCCTGGTGGCCCTGTTCATCCCCGAGAGCCCCACGCCCTCCTCCGAGGCCATCCAGGCCGGCAGCCCCGAGGGCAAGGACCCCCCGTCCAGCCTGGTGGGGGTGCATGTCAACACCCCGCTGCCGGGCAGCGACGAGGAGGCCCCCGCCGCCCCCACCGACGAGGACTTTGAGCCCCTGCTGCAGGACAGCGTGGTTTGACCCCCTCCCCCCTGCCACCACCAACCCAAGGGGGACCTAAAGGGGGAGGGCCAGCCACACCCCGTCGCTATGGTTACCCGCCGTCCTTGGGAGGAAAAAAAAACAGGTTCCCCGTCTCGTGTGTTTTTGAAGAGGAGGATGAAGGGAGGAGAGGGAGGAAGAACGGGACAGGACATGGGGGTGGGGGGTTTAAACCTGTGTGTTTTGTGTCAGTCTAAAAAAAAAAAAGAGAGAAACAGAGAGTATGTTTGGGTGAGTGTGTGTGTGTGTGTGTGTGTGTGTGTGTGTGTGTGTGTGTGGTATGAGAGAGTGTGTGTGTGTGTGTGTGTGTGTGTGTGTGTGGTATGAGAGAGAGTGTGTGTGTGTGTGTGTGTGTGTGTGTGTGTGTGTGTGTGTGTGTGTGTGTGTGTGTGTGTGTGGAGAGAGTGTGTGTGTGTGTGTGTGTGTGTGTGTGTGTGTGTGTGGTATGAGAGAGTGTGTGTGTGTGTGTGTGTGTGAGTGTGTGTGTGAGTGTGTGTGTGTGTGTGGTATGAGAGAGTGTGTGTGTGTGTGTGTGTGTGTGTGTGTGTGTGTGTGTGTGTGTGTGTGTGTGTGTGTGTGTGTGTGTGTGCTCGGCTGCATCATGTACAACTTCCCCCCTCTCCATCTTCCCACACCCGGGAACAGAGCTATTATTTATGACTCAATTTAGAATGATTTGACAATAACATGCCGGTTATGATGTAATTGTGGAGCAGGTGATTGGTTTGCCAATTGATCCCTTTTGAATTTGTCACAAAAGACTCTGGACCTGATGTGTGTATGTGTGTGTGTGTATGTGTGTGCGCGCGTGCGTGAGTGTGCGTGTGCGTGTGTGCTGAGTCGCCAGAAAAGTGGAAGAGATTTGAAGAGACATTTTATTGGTCAGGTTTTGGCTGGAAGCAGAGCTAGAACAAGTCTGCTGTGTCATTGTTCTGCACACCGTATCCCTCTCAGCATTCTGTTGAATTGAACGGTATATCTAGTCATACACCAACAAAGAGGTATCTTTGAGACTGCGGATATCTGTGTCAGAAGGTATGAAGACACATACTTTTACTAACGACTGTTGACTGCACCTTTCTGTGTGATTCCATTGTGTAGCCATAATTAAAAAAAACTTACACCATTAAAGGGCCAATTCCTTATATTTGTTTAAGGAACAAGCCCTGTATTTAAGGGACAACCCCTATATTTGTTTAAGGGACAAGCCCCTATATTTGTTTAAGGGACAAGCCCCTATATTTGTTTAAGGGACAAGCCCTGTATTTAAGGGACAAGCCCTATATTTGTTAAAGGACAAGCCCCAATATTTGTTTCAGGGACAAGCCCCTGTATTTGTTTAAGGGTCAAGCCCCTGTATTTGTTTAAGGGTCAACCCCTATATTTGTTTGTTTGTGACTGGCTCCATTAACCAGCCTTACGTGTGCATTCATATTTCGATGGCCGCCATGTATTATGCTATTGTGTTTAAACTGGATAGGACAAGTGAGGACTTTAAGACAAGTGAGGACCTTAAGAGGAGTGGATGTTGACCTGGAGATATGAGATCAGGGTCTAGTTTGGGACTGTCAGTATTTGTTTACCTGAGGGTGAATAGCACACTAACTTGAACTATTGGTACTTGAACATGGTGTATGTTTTATGCTTTACAGAGGTTATAACGTTGCGTGTTGAGGTGAATGGATGTGACTTTAAGACCTTGTCCTAAGGTAAGACGGGGTCGGAGGTCGTTGTGATATTGGAAACAATTTTACCATGTCGCAGCGACTGTTAAGTCTGCGATAAATGATTGTTAAAGAAAACTAAAAAGGGTTTTTAACTCAAAGTATATCATTTGTACATTGTATTTATCATGCATTTTATTTATGTTCATATTGTATATAGTAAACTAAACATTTCTGCATCATAAAGGCTGAAATGTAAATAATATTCTGTCAACGATATTTTATCTACAGCGATTTACAAAACGGTCTTACTAGTTTTCTCTTTTTTTTATATGTATATATATTTGGGAGGATTTTTTGATTCTCTTTAAGTACAGCCTACCCTAAGGGTTGATTTTCAACGTGAAGTTTACTATTTTTAGTTGGAGGAAAATATATACTGATTCCTTTTAGGTTGGGCCACTCACCAGCAATGTCCCATGTGTTACTAGCTACCTCAGCTTTCAAATGATTCGTTTTGAAGTCTGATTTTAACATGGTCAAAAAAAATCACCAATGACATCTTTTGTTTATTTTTATTAATTCCCTCCTGTTAAAAAAAACGAAAAAAAAAACGTACTGAGGAAACCCTATTCCTTTGTAGATATGGGAGTGGCATAGTCTGTACATAGAGAACCCCTTTTCTCCATTAGGCTGTGTCCATGTGACCAAGTGGAGAAATGTCCATACTGTAGTTTATATGTACAGTAGAGAAATAGTGGGGGATTTTGAAAAGGCCACGTTATTGTATGTCCCATGAATGGCACCACATCGTGTCCCTGTCAGTTAGTTCCAGTCCACACTCCATTAACCCTGGAGCGCCATAGTCTCATCTGAGTGTCCCCTCCAGTGAAGTCTGTTAGATTGAGCTGTCGCATGAAAAGACATAGGTTTGTATGCACTTTGACCCCCACCCCCCCTTCCCTAAAGAAAACTTAATAAACTTAATAGTTGCGTTTTTGGTAGTCGTGTCTTAAATCTCTTAAGATCTTAATCAAAGTGGCCAAGGGAAATGAGAAGGGTTTTAACGATGGAGCTGAAAAAAGGCGGTAAACACTTCCCTTTAACTAGACCAAGGTTTGGGTATAGGTGTCCAGAAAATGTTTGAAAAAGATATTATATTGAAATCCGCGCGCTCATGTTTTAACGCGTCACTCTCTTGACATAGCAGAGTGTGTGTGCACGCAGACACACGCTGTCGAGTAAAGACTGACGTTACGAGCAGGGAAGAAAATAAGACACATATCAGGGGAACGCCTGATCCTGCGGTCATATTAATGAGTGTTCCCTCACCCCGTTTGGAAAGAACCCTGTCACTGAGAACATGTGCAGCCATTCTCCACAGGAATCGACTGACTTCAGTTCCTTGCGTTATGTTGTACCCCTCCCTAGCTCGTCGGTGTGAAACGAAATATGTACACGTATATTTGCGTCGTAAACATTGGGAATACTACTGCATCGTTATTGAAGGTGTATGAAAACCATGGAAAAATCTGATAATAGTCACATATCTCATTATTTTTGTCTTAAATACCCAAGAATTTACAAAGCAGACACACACATTTAGTTTCAGAGCTTTTCCTATTGTATGTGATATGATTTTGACACGGGTTTTCCTATGATTTTCACTCATTACATCCTTATGTCACAGAGATGCATACTCTTTGACAGATATGTCCACTAATTTAAATGTATTTGCGCCGCAACTGCATACAGTGTACAGTATTAATCATGCATCCAGCATCTATGTAAGGAGGATATACAAATGTGCCTACCTGTCTAAACATGTTAATTTGTTAGTTGTATAAAATGACCATGTAAATACTCCAGTGTACATGAATTGGATGTTATTACTCATGTTGACACAAACGATATGTACATGGGCTATGTATATATACCTATGATGTCTTGTCTTGAAATCTTAACGACTTATCGATATTGATAATAAAAGGTAGGACCAGTGTGACATGTTTCTGTTATTTCAATTTGTCTTATCACATTGCTTAATGAAAATGAATATGCAGCTACAGCTAGAATTGCAGACAGACGGAACGTTTTTGAGAACCAGTATATCGACTAATACCGTTATTCACCACTAGAGGGCAGTGTGGTGATGCCTTGAAAACACCATGCAAAAAAAATTTAAATAAAGAAGTTTAAAACGTATTAAAATGCGTGAGTACCAGTCTACCAACAGCTCCCTCAAGGGAGACAAACCGCTATGTATAGAAATACAATGACAGACATATTGACATGTGATAAGTTTCCATCACCCTATCTCCCTCTTTCTCTTGTCTCCTGCCATGCTTCCAAGTTAAGTGTGAAGTTCACTGCATATCATCAGTGTCAGATTGGCGTTGGAACGTGATGTGCCTTTCTCTCTCTCTCTCTCTCTCTCTCTCTCTCTCTCTCTCTCTCTCTCTCTCTCTCTTTCTCTCTTTCTCTCTCTCTACCATTTTTTCCCCACTTTCTCTCTCTCTTTATGATATTATCACTTTTATTTCCTAATAATATCCTATGGGATGCTCAGTGCGAGCAAGGTGCGAACCGTATGTCTGCTGCTTGTCACGTCAAGTTTTAATTAAGCTAAGCGAATGTACTAGTGATAATAACACACACACACACACACACACACACACACACACACACGCCCCACCCTGTTACTAAGCTGAAGTTCACTCACCCTAAAAGGAGGATCCAGAACCACGGACAGCGTCGGTGTGTGCACAGGTCTTCAGGACCACGGACAGCGCCGCTGTGCCCTCCCTCGCAGCTCAAGGAGGCTCGATTGGCGATCGCCACGTACAGGAGCCTGAGGCAGCAGAAGCCAATTGAGACAACCAGGCAGGCTGCCAGTGTAAGAAGCCAAGCAGCCCAAAAGCGGTTCTCTTAATGTTTCTTCCCTTCACAGATACTGTCTGACCTGACATCACCCACAGCCAGCCAAAGAGAGCCCTGGAGCTGAAAATGAAGAACAAAACAGATATATTTAGGTCTCGTTACTCGCCCTAGCTTAAGAACTTTTTTCCTTCAGCAAACCTTACTTAATCCCTCTCAGTCCGTGTCGTGCCACTTGAAAATCCTACCACCATACCACAATATAACATTTATTTCAAATATATATATATCTGAAAGCGGGCAAAAAATCTGTGTGAGTGGACACGTGTTTGTGGGTGTGTGTGTGTGTGTGTGTGTGTGTGTGTGTGTGTGTGTGTGTGTGTCTTGAGTAGAGTCTGGGAAGGGGAGCTTAAAGGCACCATAGACCACTTTGACCAAATGTTTTTTTACACCCAAATGTCTGGTCTTTCCTCAGAGAAATACGAATGAATCGGTGTTTGTGTGGATTTACGGATGCGTGTCTGTGTAACACTTTCATCTGAAGTTGGTGGGAAAAGAGAAAGCATAAAACTGTCGTGCACGAGTTTATTTTTCACACAAAATCGTTAGTGAGGCCTTGGAAAAATATTCCAACTCACAAATGAATTGACAAACCTCTTTCTGCGAAACATCAGGCAACTAGTTAGTTGTCTTTGTTAATAAATATTGAAACAACAAAGTTCTTTCAAATTTCAAAGTCTTTAAAGTTTTTCAATAAAGCATGTAGCCAATGTTATATATAGCACTTGTACCTTCAGGCAAGACACCATGACTGAGATTTTACAGAAAGGGTTTAAGAATGCTAGGACCAGAGACAATAATTTGTAGTATTGCCTTAATCCCATCATTTTTGTATTTTTAAGATGTCCATATAAATCCTCCGAAGGGCCAGTGTACAGGAAAATGTGGCCTGGATGACCTTCCCTTCTCTAACACCTGAGGACGGATTCTATCTTAAAAGCAGGAGCCATTTTTCTTGTTGTGAAACGTTTGTGTGGATGATTTTTGGGGCTCTGGGGCTTTAAAGCGAGAGATATAGAGATAGATCGAGCGAGAGAGCACCGACAGCTTGCGAGGGAGAGAGAGCCGATAGACCCTTTGCACACGTTTAGAGCGAGGCCCTATAGCCAACATCGGCCATCAAGAGGGTGCAAGTACCGTAGACTCACCAGTAGATGGCAGTGTTGAGGTGTGACACGGACTGGGCACACGTTGCCACCTCCCTAGGGGGTTTGAATCTGCTGCCAGCCAGCCTGCCACATGCAGAGGCCAAACATTAATGGTAACGTCGACCCGGCTGACACGCTGCTAAATGACTGCCCTAACGCTATTATTGGTGACGGCACTGGGCGTTCTGGGCAAACGGAAAAAAGGTAAGGAAAAGAAAAGAGAGGAAAAAAAAAACGCAATGCAACAATTGCGTTTCGCCCTACGGACACACCAAGTTTTGAGAGCACACACACAGCTAGCTAATAGCGGCTGAAGACACACACACGCACACACACACACACACACAGAGAGAGAGAGAGAGAGAGAGAGAGAGAGAGAGAGAGAGAGAGAGAGAGAGAGAGAGAGAGAGAGAGAGAGAGAGAGAGAGAGAGAGAGAGAGAGAGAGAGAGAGAGAGAGAGAGAGAGAGAGAGAGAGACGAGTACACGCAAGCACAAGCGCACAAGACACATCAGAAAGGTCTGATTGATTCACTCCTGCCAAGCTCTGAAATATTACGTAATCATGATTGGCATTTACGCTCCATTAGTTTCATGGTGGTGTTGCCAATTAGTTTGATTAGTGTGATGACCTTATGCAAATGGTTCCGGAGCGACGACGCCACTTGAGAAAAGAGACTCGGTGTTCTCCTATTCTCTCCCGTCTATTCGCAAGACGCAACGCTCTCACATCTCTCTTTGATTTGTTATTTCATTTTTCTTTTTTTCTCGCTCTCCGTGTATCCCTTTCTCGTCTTTCTCTCTTTCGAGCCAAAGGTCTACAGGGGCTATAGTTCCGTGCACAGTAATCAAGGCAGGTGCTACTCGTTGAGTCCCGTCTGAATCCTTGTCTCTCATTAAACAGCGTGTGTTAATGCCCTCTTTTTGAGTATGAGTTAATTCCCCACACATTTGAGGTGACTGTGTGTGTGTGTGTGTGTGTGTGTGTGTGTGTGTGTGTGTGTGTGTGTGTGTGTGTGTGTGTGTGTGTGTGTGTGTGTGTGTTCACATGTTTCACTGCACTTCATGAAAAAAATGCACATTAAGTCTTAATAATCTATTCAGTTTTATTCTTACCCAAGATTGACCTTTGAATAGTTTTGGCTTCACTCAACTGTACACTGGAGGCGACATCGGCATGACTCCCACTCTCCATCAAAGTTGTGTACAGTAATCTCTCCTGCTCATACATATTAATGCTGACAGTTTTACGTATTGCATGTGTGTGTGTGCACTTTGTTCACAAATGGATGAATGGGTAGGTGTCTGCTACTCTGTGTGTGTGTGTGTGTGTGTGTGTGTGTGTGTGTGTATCGACATATGTGTGTGTGCACACCCTCCTGTCTCTTTTGTGTGGAGAGGAGAATGGATTAAACTATGGTGCATGAACAGATATTTATGCATGAAAGTGTCTGCTGGGTGTCTCCACTCCAGAGGTCAGATCAATTTGTTACCACGGTATCTGCTCGGAGGGTCTCGCTCCCCCCCCCGGCGCCGTGAGCACGCTCAGTAGCCGCACGCCACAGTGAGCCCCGTGTCTGCAGGATGATGATGCAATTAGAGCGATGCGGTGACACCTGACTGAGGTAAACTGACTGACTGACTGACTGACTGACTGACTGACTGACTGACTGACTGAGGTAAACAACCTGGAGACACTGGCTGACTGGCTGACTGACTGACTGACTGACTGACTGACTGACTGGCTGACTGACTGAGGTAAACAACCCGGAGACACTGACTGACTGGCTGACTGACTGACTGACTGACTGACTGACTGACTGACTGAGGTAAACAACCCGGAGACACTGACTGACTGACTGACTGACTGACTGACTGACTGAGGTAAACAACCCGGAGACACTGGCTGACTGACTGACTGACTGACTGACTGACTGAGGTAAACAACCTGGAGACACTGGCTGACTGGCTGACTGGCTGACTGGTTGGCTGACTGACTAACTGACTGACTGGCTGACTGACTGGCTGGTTGGCTGACTGACTGGCTGACTGACTGACTGGCTGACTGGCTAGCTAACTGACTGGCTGACTGACTGGCTGTATGGATGGATGGATGACTGACTGACTGTTTGACTGACTTACTGGCAGGCTGACTGACTGGCTGGCTGGCTGACTGATTGGTTGGATGACTGACTGATTGGATGACTGACTGACTGACTGACTGACTGACTGACTGACTGATTGACTGACTGACTGGATGGCTGACTGTACTGGATGGCTGGCTGACTGACTGACTGGATGACTGACTGACAGACTGACTGGATGGATGACTCACTGACTGGCTGACTGACTGGATGGCTGGCTGACTGACTGGATGGATGGCTGGCTGACTGACTGGATGACTGGCTGGCTGACTGACTGACTGGATGACTGGATGGATGACTGACTGGGTGACTGACTGGATGGATGACTGGATGACTGACTGACTGGATGGATGAGTGACTGACCAACTGGCTTGCAGACTGGCTGGTTGACTGGCTGACCAGCATGGTGTGATTGGCTTACTGGCTGCCTGGCTGGCTGACCTACTGGCTTGCTGGCTCATTAACTTGTTGGATGGTTAGTTTATGTGATTAACTGCCTAACTGGCCGACTAGCTGACTTGCAGAGACAAGCTGAACCAAAGGTATATATATACACATATCACTCCTTCACACTATGAACACAGAAACAACAGCTGTTGCCACGGAACCCATGACTTGGGTGATGTGCGCCTGTGGAATCAACATGGTGGAAGTGCATGGACAACTTAACGCTTATACACTGACAACATTATAATGAATCCTACAGACTGCCGACGTAAAATCTAACGAGGTCACTCGAATGTGACTGTGGTATTGTCTCGGATTTAAGTCATTAAGAATCTTTTTTTTCTCCCAGTAAACTCTACAGGTATGTATCCATATTTTCCTATACTTCAAAATGTAACTTTAAAAAAAAAGAAATGATTCCTGTCAACAGAACTACCTACTTAGATCACAAAGCAGTTAAAACGAATTGTATAGTTTCCAAGTAATGACACTGAACTTCAATGTGGGTTCCCACTTGTTAGGTGCTCCGTAACGGCCAGCCCCGCAGTCAGAACTGTCAAATAGCTCTATAGCGTCGTG
>JAPMUY010008099.1:605000-610000 GCA_026901105.3 Galaxias olidus
TTTTTTTTTTTGGCCACGTCTATTTGCTCAATAGATTCGACTATTATCCATTTGTTTGGACTCCGCTGCAAGGAGCACTGGCACGTATTTAATATTCATTCGGCACATAATAGCTGCAACGTCAAAACAAACACATTTAAATGTGCCATGGAAAGCGCATATATTCTTCGTTGGAGAGATCTGCTAATGTCGAATTCATACGGAAAATGGAATTACGTTTTTAATCAAAGCCTGCCTTTGTGTCATAACTGAAAATTAAAGAATATTAAACTCTTTTCAAGTTAATCCATGCAATCCCTGAAGAGAAACAAGAAAGATTAAATTTTTTTCGTTTTTTGTTTTCCTCACCCAAACTACTGATTACATGTAATTACAGGAAAAGGATTTCTATGATTGGCTGACTGTGATTATACGAAGATAAAACCAGCTGAGATTAGACCTGTCGCCCAATTAGGAGAAACATTCTGGTATACATCCCATCTGTAGCTTACAGAGCAAAGAAGAAGTCAAAGTCATTCACTTATTCCCAGAAGACTGTGGTTTGAAATTCAAAAACGCAAACAGGTAAATATGCATATGCACAAACACACAAAACAAACACACAAAACGTGCTCACCAAATACAGTATATCATTATGACACAACCCCCCCACCCCCCACCCACCCACCCACACACACCAAAAAAAAAGATGGTAAAACTAGCAGATGTGTTTGAGGTCAGCTTGTAGCCCAGTAAAAGTTCACACAGATTAATTCTATCCCTGGCTGATCTGACCTGAGGCTGTCTAGCTGGAGCGTGGGTGGATTGATGGACAGGACTGTCTGGGAGATCCCCCCCCCTTCTCTTTCACATTACTGGAGTATACAAATACACTCTGCTATCCATACTCACAGATGCTCTCCCTCTCCATTGGCTGGGTGGGAATCAGGGCTGTGGTGACCATGACGACGACCTTGAAAACTCAGCTCATCTATTTCCTGTGAGTATGGCTGCCATCAGTCTCACATGCAGCTTTAGATGACACAGAGAAGAACAGTAGATGGATGTTATGTATTGATACAGTCAGTCAGTCAGTCGGTCAATCAGCTAGTCAGTCAGTCAATCAGCTAGTTCGTCTATCAGTCAGTGGGTAAGCCAGTCAGGCAAGATAGTCAGTCAGTCAGTCAGAATCAGCCATTCAGTCAGTCAACCAGTTAGTCAGTAAATGAGTCAGTAATGCAGTCCGTCAGTCAGCCAGCCAGTCAGTCAGTAAGTCCGTCAATCAGTCAGTCAGTCAGGTAGTCAGTAAACAAGTCAGCCAGCCAGTCAGTCAGCCAGCCAGTCAGTCAGTAAGTCAATCAGCCAGTCTGTCAATCAGTCCGTCAATCCGTCAGTCAGCCAGCCAGCTAGTCAGTAAACAAGTCAACCAGCCAGTCAGTCAGTCTGTCAGTCAGTCAGTCACACAGTCAGTCAGTCAGTCAGTCAGCCAGTCCGTCAATCATTCAGTCAACTAGTCAGTAAACAAGTCAGCCAGCCAGTCAGTCAGTCTGTCAGTCAGTCAGTCACACAGTCAGTTAGTCAGTCACGCAGCCAGTCACCCAGTCAGTCAGTCAGCCTGTAGCTCTGCACCACACACACACAAACGTGTGGCAGTGTTTTGAGTGATTCCTCGCCCTGGTATTTTGACAATACCTTTGGAATGCGTAAGAGACATAATGAATAATACATGTTTTTCTACGACTCCATTTGCTGATATGCAAGTTGATGCCAGGCAGCATGAAACCCTGCAGTTTAATGCGGCCTTAAAAGAGTATTTATCACGCTGAGAGCAGTGGGCTTCGGGGCGCCAGGTAAAGGTGTTTGTCAGGCTGATAAGCTCGGGAGAACGCGCTCACACTAAATGGATCCACAAAAGGTCAAAGGGCACAATAGGAAAGATAGTAATTGCAGGGACGTTGGCGAGTCTTATCAGTTTGTATTCTTCTCCTGTTTCCTGCAGGGAAATATAAACACAGACAACACAGCGGACGTGACGGAGCATTATGTATTAGAAGTCACAGCGATGTGGATGGAGCTATTTGGCATCAGCCCTACACACCGTTTACCCTCAGAACTTTTTATTCAGCTACACATGACCAAGCAGATTAACAGAACCCATGCACGGCATGACGCCATAATGCACGTTTTCTATGTCCCCAAACAAGGAGAATAATGCTCTGGATCAGTGCTTTTACTGTGAGCAGTCTGAGAGCGTATCCATTCCTAAAACACACATTTGATTTTAGCCCTGTTTCTATCATTTTACTCACATTTTTATCAGAGCTGCTATGGCGTAAAGAATTTTTTTGCTATAGATTATCCATAAACAATATACAACAAATTAATCTGCAATTCAAGTTTGTTAATTAACATAAGCAAGGCTTTGATAACAGGTTACTTACTTACCAGGTTACAACTACTGCTAATTACTCTCCTTGGCAAACCCTGATTCATTACTGTGTAACAGAATACATTAGAACAGAATGGAATTGGAGTAGAAGGAAATGTAATAGAATAACATAATAGAATATAGTAGAACAGAATGGAATTTAATGAATGGAAGAGAAGAGAAAGGAATAGAATAACACAGAATAGAATAGAATAGAATAGAATAGAATAGATTGGAATGGAAGAGAATAGAATAAAACTACCCGACACCAACTTTGGATCACAGGCACATTATATAGTGAAACTGGTTTTACAGACGACTTCAATGCAGACGACTGCAGTTGTACTTTGATCACACTACCAGCACAGAACAGCAACCTTGGTCCTTTGAGAAGGGCTCCACTCAATTATATCAATGGAATGTGTCGTGAGTTAATCGGGAGCTCGCTGCAGCACGCTGGGATAATGAGGCACTCGCAAAGCTACAAGAAACAAGGCCGCCGTACCATGTTTTAACAATGGATAGGCATCCAGACTCCGGTTTTAACGAGCGCCGATAATAACCACCCCCCTTTCAAACTTAAGGAGGTTTGTTTTTTTTCCTCCCTATGCACTCTTAACACATCTATTCATAGAGAAATCTTTATGTAAGGAAATGAGGAGTTACAAAGCGTTGGAGACCCTGAGACACCTCCATGTGTGACTTCTCTAACAGAGAGCTGCTGTTAAGGGTCCAGGTGTCTTAACCAGTGATATATAGACGGAAGAACAGATGTATGACTCTCTATTTCCAATTAAAACGGCAAAAAAAAAACTCCGCACATCACATCTTATCTAGCGAGTGTTAATAACAGTTACACGTCGGGCACCGCTGTCAAACATCCCAATCACATTTCTGCAGCTCAATCCACAGCCGGGTCTGCGCAGGACAGTTGGCATGGTGATGGGGTTTGCTTGTCAGTTCGGTTCTCAACTTGTCGGGTCTGCGTTTCAGGCCTAATGGACAGGTGCTGATCGAGCTCCCGGCCGGCTCCTTATTGATACTCAGCCGCCCTGACTCAGGTGTCCAGCCAGTGGCTAATAGGGCCTCGGGGCGCCGCTGGCCACCTCATCTTTCCCACTGACAGGAAAAACAATTGGCTTCAACGTCTCTCCAGAGATCCGTCGGCCTTATGATGAGGAAAAGGCTTCTTCGGAATAATGGCAGTGACAGTTTGAGTCTCGCCAAGCTAGCTCAGGCTATCGTTGACAACCGCAAAAAAAAAAAAAAGACAGGGCAGGCGAGAGGCGCTACATCTGTGTTTATTTAAAAAAATTGGGAGTGGGAGGGGGGGAGGTATACCTCTGCAACTGTGAAAATGACACGGCAAGCATGCTTCTAAGATTGAGTTTTATGGTGGTGATGCTTTCTTAGATCGGCGGCGGGCATTCTCAGTAGAGCCAAGCCGACTTAATGCAACGTTGGGAAACTCATTGCAAGGCTCAGCAGCAATGGTTATATGCTAGATGCACAGCCTTAAACAAGATACAATCCACAGTGACATATTGAGGATATCTCTTTGTTTTTTGCAACACAGACACAGACACACGCACACACACACACACACACACACACACACACACACACACACACACACACACACACACACACACACACACACACACACACACACACACACACACACACACACACACACACACACACACACACACACACACACACACACACACACACACACAGAGCAGCCGACTGCAGCAGAGAGGGGAAAACGACCATCCAGCCCACCCACTGAACTCCACACACACTGTCACACTGAACACACTGAACTCACACTGAACATACACTGAACACACTGAACACACACTGAACACACACTGAACCCTCGCTGGGCTGGAGGAGGACTCCAAGCTCTCTGGGGGAAAAGAAGCATGACACAGCGCTGGCTGCGACAATGGAGTCACAACAAACAGGAGCACATCTGATCACGTACCAAATTCCTGCCAACTCTGATCTCCCTGGCTTGTTCCACCATACATGTGTGCGCACACACACGCCCGCACACACACAAACACACACACACAAACACACATCCACACACACATAAACACAAACATACACACACACACACACACACACACACACACACACACACACACACGCACGCACACAGAAGATGGGTATGGTCCAGGAAGTGTCATATAATTTATTGATATGCAGCTATGCTTTGACAGAAAAGCTACCTTAGCAGAGGCCACACAAACCAAACTGCTATGTGAAAGTACTTGAAATCTCGATGGCGGGATGTCACCAGCTGACTGATGCACATTCTCTTAGGGATCTTTCACACAGAGTGCAGAGAGGCAGATCAAATTACAGGAGGGAGAGGTACAACCCACTTACAGTAAATAAGGAAATGTATGTGTGGTTAACTGTAAAGCAGAAGCAGGTTAAAAGAACTACAGTCGTGATGACTTTTTATCCTAAAGGTCTTTACGCACCGGGAACATTGTTTTTGTGCGTATTTTTACTTGTGTTTGTATTTGTTATGGGTCCTTTCACACAGGACACAAAGGTTCGTCCGCAAAAACAGAGG
>JAPMUY010008099.1:620000-622500 GCA_026901105.3 Galaxias olidus
CAACCTTGTCAACTAATCAGAACTTGCTAGGTCGTTAGAGTGAACTCACTGTAGTAATTTCTCTTTGTACAGACGCTGACTCAGACTCTGTAGTCATCAATAAAATTGTACTTGATCTTTTCATGGTTTCTCCCTCTCATTAATTGGTTATTTTCTGTCGTAGATTGAAATGATCCATTACAGCAGCCATCTTATCTTAGAGTTAGACGGCACTCCATTTTGTTTGGTAATTGGAAGGAAAGTCGGAGGGTTATTTCGGAGGGATGGGAGGGGTCGCAGATAAGCCAGGTGGAGGCTGAGGGGGGAGGGGTTGAATACGGGCTCTGAGAGACGGAGGGGGCCGGGGGGGGGGTTGGGAGAGAGACTGAGCGCGCTGGATGTGTTGTCCTGGCGCTACCTCCTAGAGGGAAACTAATTGTGGAGAAGTCACTCCCTGCTATTTATCTGAATAACGAGGGGGAGATGGGAGATGATTAAACACTCTTTTCAACAGGATCAGAGGACGGGGGTGGCTTTCATGCTGTACAGCACTGCGCGTGTGTGTGTGTGTGTGTGTGAGTGCGTCCGTGTGTGTGTGTACGTGTGTGTGTGTCTGTTTGCGTCGGCGTAATTGATTGTGATGCAGGTCGGTTATATCGTCTTGTTTGATCTGCCTGTCATTTCTCTGACACTGAACTGCACGACGAGGCCGTTTGATCAAAAACAATGGGAGGTGCTCTCTCTCTCTCTTTCTCTCTCTCTCTCTCTCTCTCTCTCTCTCTCTCTCTCTCTCTCTCTCTCTCTCTCTGTCTCTGTCTCTCTCTCGCTCTCTCTGTCTCTCGCTCTCTCACTCACTCTCTCTCTCTCTCTGACTCTCTCTCTCTCTCACTCTCTCTCTCTCTCTCTCTCTCTCTCTCTCACTCTCTCTCTCTCTCTCTCTCACTCTGCATGACTTTGAAACTAAACAGCGGGGGGGGGGGGGGGGGGGGGGGGGGGGGGGTGATTTAGAACATGAAAGGAGAGTTATCAAAGGGCATTGGCGTCAAATGTCTTCTGAATAGGTGGGCCAGGGCAATCGATGTGTCATAGTTTGGAATGGAAAGTCCAATTGAAGGCCATTAACTAGGAAGATACTCACATGTTGTTGCAAACAAATATGGCCAAACAGACAAACACACACACACACACACACACACACACACACACACACTCATACGCTCCATTGGGTGAAATAATTCAATAGAAACGACCAGGTTCGAGCCACATATAACCCCATACATCCGGGAAGATTGTTTTGTGGACCAAGACGCATACTTATATTTTCTATTGAAACTGTCAGTGGCCTGGCCCTTAACTTGGATATGGCCATACATGTCTCAAAGTGTTCTCCAGGCCTGTGTGAAATATCCTCTTCCTCCTCCTCCTCCTCCTCTCTCAGGTAATGAGGGAGAATCAGTGAGCTGGCCAAGCTTGAAGGAGTGGGCCCAGATGCAGCTGACTGGCCCTGCTGCAGACCAGCTTAGCCCTCACTAGCCACGGGAAAAAAAAGCAATTAGGAGCCTCCTCAAAGTCACAGAGACTCAGACCTGCTGCTCGCAAAGTTCCCCAAACTCAAGCTTGTATTCCTCTCTCTCGCTTTCTCTCTCTCTCTCTCTCTCTCTCTCTCTCTCTCTCTCTCTCTCTCTCTCTCTCTCTCTCTCTCTCTCTCACACGCTAGGCCTCGCTAGATTTCTCTCCCTCGCATTCTCTTATGAACGCACCAACCCACACACACACACACACACACACACACACACACACACACACACACACACACACACACACACACAAACACACACACACACACACACATACTGTGGTAGCACAAACTTTTACCTTGACCTCCTGTCAACAAAGAGTTACCACAAACTATGAGGACAAGCAGTAATAAAGTTATTTATTTTTTGTGAAACTTTGAAGTGTAGTCTTATTGGGTAAGGGTATTTTGGGAGTTTGATTAAAACCTGTTCAATGACTTTCCATTTTAAAAATATAGATGTCCCAAAGTTCATATCTAACAAAAAACATGAAAATTCACAAAGCCTTTTTGTACCACAAGCTTCCTAAATGAAAACTGACAAACGCTCATAAAAGGAAGCTCTTGTGATTCTGCCGCGTTCCCTTGGCATCTTTTCCGACTGCGAGTATGAAAACAAATGTAGTGCTCTCAGCTGAGTCATTATGGCTGTCTCCTCTCCTTTTGTTGTCGCCGGGCAGACGCAACTTTTAATGGAAAGAATGCCCAGAGCGCAGCTTCAAGGATTTCAATGACAGAACTCTGGCCTGTCAGTGGTTTGCTGCCACCTTCCCTGTTATCACTATGTAAAAGTCATCTGTTAACCAAACGTAGTTTTCCTATTTTTTCATTGGCTCGCTCCTCTAACCAAAAACAGCAAAGCAATACAACTTATTACTTTGAATTAAAATGTCTATCTCAGTGTCGTTCAGTGTGTGCAAAAGAATCATTACAGTTTTTTTCAAT
>JAPMUY010008099.1:632500-646135 GCA_026901105.3 Galaxias olidus
ACTAATCAGGAACAGGAACAGGAAAAGAGGTCAGAGGAAATAGAAAGGCATCAAAAGTACTGAGCAGTCACTTAGTGATTATAGACATCAGTCCAATGACCCTAATCCCCATGTGATTTCCGACACTGAGAAATAAAAGTACTGTATTTTGAACATAAAAAAAAAAAGTTTGAGGTGGCAGCATAAATGCGGCATCCAATGTGCTCTGGCCATAAAAAAATACAAACATGTAATCGTTCCTTTTCAGCTGTAATCCTCACATTCTATTGCTGAGCAAAGTAGAGTTCTTAGCACAAAACGTATTCACAACACAGAAATAGACAGCATGAGAGAATATGGGCCCTGTCTGAGCAAAGTCGTTCACGCAAAGCATAAATGTGCAAACCTGTTATCTTTAAATCTTAAGACTTTACAAAAGACTGATTATTTGTAATCTTCGTAATTCGGTGGGGGTGTTTTAGAAATCCAAGTGAATTAACTAGATATTGGTCTCTCGCTGGTCTCTAAATAACAGCTAATTTGGCCAATTATTACATTACGGTTTCTACACAAGTAACAAGCATTATGTCTCTCTGCCTGAAAAGCAAGAGGTTATTTTATTTAAGAAATTTGAACCCGCTCTCTTCCTAATGCCTCCTTCACAGATATCATAGCTTTCAGAAATCACACAGAAAACCATACAACGGTGTAAAAAAACGTAAATTGTTCTCTGAAACATTATCCGAGTCTTTACCAGAATATCCGTGGGCTATAAAGAGATGCTTAATCCAACCTTGAAATCAAATGCAGGTAAATGAAACAATTTCACACATGGGGGATGATAAGAGGCGCGCATCCCACACCGTATAGGTTGACAGTAAACAGCCAAATTATGCACCAAATGAATATGCATCAGATTTCATAACGTCTGCAGGTGCCATCTTTCGGTGAAGCATGAATTCATTTCCGCCCTTAATTAGGGTTTCTGGTCGGGGTATGCAATCCGCTTGATATTCTAAGTAGGTGTTAAACACATGACACGTTTAATCAGGATACGGAACCCAGCTCGATGTCAGCGCTGGTCGTGTTTGCTGGCTGTTGGTAATGATTATGAAATATGTGCCTCTCTTGCTCTGCCGTCTGCTCCTGGCGCCTGGGCCAGGTTTGCTCTGACGACTGAGCTGATGCAAAGCCATATGGCCGAGGCCGAGCCCAACCAAAGAGCAACACTTTGGCTCGCAGGAGTTGGCTGGTGCTCATGGAGCTCAACTTGTGAATCATTAATGTCTGATGTTGACCACCTCCACCCACAACCCCAACACACGCACAACACACACACACACACACACACACACACACACACACACACAAACACACACACACACACACACACACACACACACACACACACACACACACACACACACACACACACACACACACACACACACACACACAATCACACACACACACACACACACACACACACACACACACACACACACACACACACACACACACACACACAAACACAGCACTGCTGGCCTTTTTATGATGTTTCTCTTGGCTCTGGCAGCTCTCCTGGGTGAGCAGAGGGCAGTCTGTGCTGCAATCATAAGGTCCGTTTGCAGCGAGGTCTGGCCTGGCGAGACGCCACTCTCCGGAGCTCGCGTTCACAAAGATATTTTTCTTTTCTTTTTTTTCCTTGGTTCACCATCGTTTCCCACTGTGCAAAAATGCCTTGATGTTTCCCATGCGATTACATCCATCTGTGAGATGGGGGTTTGATCACAAAGACATTTCTGCTAATCAAACCGAGCAGATATGACTGGATACGACTCGCTCAGGAGAGAGAAGCCGCCATTTTAGGATCTTTATCGTGACCGCCTAAAATCATTTCAACAGGAAGATTGCACTGCAAATCCCAGCAGGACCACAACAAATCCAAAAAACAAACATAAAAATCACACATACAACACTGTTTTTTTTCTTTTCTTGAATATAGCCAATGCAACAACAACCTGCAGTAATACATAAGCCCTGTAGTGGAGCCCCCTTCATTGCCTCATGGTCCAGCTCTCTACTTTTCATTCCACTGTGGGCCTCCTGAAGCAAAAACACTGCAAAAAATGTAATCTAAACAAGACCAAATATCTTGTATCAAGCCAATATATAATTCATCTTGTTTCAAGAAATCTTTTTAAGTGAAATTATCCCCCCCTTTGTCAAATAAATTTGCTTAATCCAAGTTAATTTAAACCTAAATCTAAGTAAATTTTTACTTATTTTGGGATATCCATTTTTTTGCAGTTAACATGTCCTGTTCACTAGTCTCACCCGCGAAGGAACATGTTCAATGTGCTTTGTGCCAACTGAAGGTGATACCCTTGAGAGTAATAAGTTAAGAAGAGAAATAAGGATCAAATGGAAGCCATGGAACGAGGGTGAGATGGTGGGTGTTGATTTGACAAGATCCCTGCGTGCATAGGTGCGATTCCCTCTGAACCGTGACAGGATGAGCACGCAGAAAACCAACACAGTTAGATGTGTTTTTCTCTGAAGGTGAGTATGGCCTCTACTCAGACTTGATCAGAGTTTACTCGCTCTGAAAAAAGTGTAATCTTTGGTAAAGGTCTAATTCCTATTTAAACACACATGGTAGTTAAAAGTGTCTTAAAATCATTGTATGAACTACATACTTTAGTGTTCCTATTTTGGGAGGCAAAAACATCATACCATACACTACATAATAACATTGCTGTTTTGGATTGAGTTCGGACACTGTCATTTCAATAGTGTGATATGGAGTTTCACAAACACAACACTTAAAAAGGATATATTGGCAATTAACACACTGCCATTTGTCAATGCTTGAGAGATCCAGCCAGGGATTGTATCTGACCGCGTACGGGTCAGACGCCACTATGTTCCTAAAACACCGAGGCCATTTTTCATCCCCACCACTCCGAAATGGCCGACACCATTCAAGAAGGGAATGGTGGCCTGTTTTCTTGATTTCTATAAAAGCGAAATCTATCACTGTCCGGCGAAGTCCAAAACGGTGGGAAATACTAATCCATCAAGTGTTTTGTCGCCGTGGATACCGGGCTGTGACCTTGGGCCATACACAACCTCGCTGATGTATTACACGAGCACAGGGTGAATAATTATCTACGGCTGCTTTGCCCTTTTTAACACACTACCTGGGAGCTGTAAATATGGATGGCTGTAGCCATAAATATGGATGCCGATGAAACAAAGTGTGATTTGAATACGGGATGTGTTGTTGCAAATGTGATTATGTGGCTTAAAGGAAGACGTGGTGGCTGTTTAGAACTGAAAAGAAAAGACGAGCCCGCAATGAGCGTCAGGGTTCTTTTTTGGAATGCGGATATGTGACATCATCACGTGGGTTGCATCATGCAAAAAACAGAGTGCTCATCAATGTGGAAGAAAAGTATTAAATAAAAAAAACGACAATCGATAGTAGATGTTTTAAAGACATTTCAATGTATACATGATCCAAGATTCTGATCATGATACTATGCTGTTGATCTGTGAGTCAATATAGCTGTAGGCCACATGTCAGGTACCGTGATATTAAGAGGAGAAATATTCTGGGGTAAAAATACATCATATCATATTCGACTAAACTTTCTAAGATTATTACATATTACACTGGCATATCTGTCTATTAAGATGCATATTGCTGCAAGGCCATACAATCATTCCCACAACAGTTGCCTTTGGTGTAGTAAATTTAACAGGGTATTAAAAAAACTGCCTTTTTAAATGCATTATTCATATTCCCTCAATGTCCATCAACACACGTTCGTAATTGCCAACTTGTTCATTTAATTAATTACAAAGAAATATGCATTATTTTGTCGTCCTATTTGGTGAATACATTGTCCTTCGCTGTCATGTAACAGTGTGATCCCTTGAGGTTATCACAAAACTTTGCCACCTCGATTCATTACCAAGCGGCTACTTGCTGTTCTGTCCTTTTGAATTTCATCCTCTAAGGGCGTTTGCATTTTATGTGCTCTGAAAGTTGAATAAAGGCTACTAGTACACTGAATCCAGACTACTGGTACATTGAACAAAGGCTACTTGTGCATTCACTGAATTGCTATGGAATAAGTTTTTTCTTTTGCTGTTATTGATTGATAATGTATTAAGTCTCAATAATACGTCTTCAAAACAATGTATCGTGACCAAGCAATTTGCTACAAACATACAGGTGTGTTGTTTTTAACAGAATATGATTGTTATTGATTCTACAACATTCATCAAATCCCGCATCATAAACTCGAGGAGCCAGTGACAAAAGTATTTTCTTTTACAGCTCAAAGAGGAATGTGCCCAAGAAACTGAAAACTGTTTATATTAGGCCTTGACAAAATTCATGGCCACATCTTCAACAATGTCTTCCATCAGCAGATTCTTCGCTTTCTAAATGTGTTTTTTTTCTTCAAAAAACGACTCGACAGAGATAGATGTACAAGTAATCTGAAATCTATCGTCATGCAAATCAACTGGCGGTTGGCAATTTCCAAACTGCCTTCTACTGTTAGTTGACTAATGTCAGATATATATACATAGTAATCACAGTCTTTCGACATAACTTAGACAAAGAGGGGAGATTGAACAATAGACATTATTATGGTGACTGAGATTGCACATTTCCTTTTCTGGCAAGTCCCCATATCAATCTTGTGAAAATCATCAAGTACAGATGGAAGTTAAAAAGAGGAAGATTGGAGAAGATGGAATATAGAGAGAGGGAGTGTGAAGGGAGATTGAGAGAGAGAGAGAGAGAGAGAGAGAGAGAGAGAGAGAGAGAGAGAGAGAGAGAGAGAGAGAGAGAGAGAGAGAGAGAAAGAGAGAGAAGAATGGGGGACATTTTGAGGGGAAAATTTAGAGAAAGAGAACGGAAGAGGGTAACATTGACAGAGAAAGCGAGAGAGAGAGAGAGGGGGGGGGGGGGGCAGAGACAGAGAGAGATATTTGTTGAGTGCCAATGTAGCAAGGAAAACCAATCTATATATGAGGCCAACACCAACAAATGGGGTTCCCTATCCCCGTGCTCAAGCAAACTACACTTATTCGAATACAAATTTCAAATGTCAGGAAGCAGGTGTCCCCAATCTGAGTGCAGTAAAACACCCAGTGATATCAGCTGTAACAATACAGCGGTACAGCTTATTGGGGGGATGGCGGCGTCGGTGGTGGTGGTGGTGGGAGATATTCAGTGTGAAAAACAAAACTTTCCCTGCTGTGATAATGGGTTTAATTGAAAAACACAGATCGCAGATGGAGCGTAGCAGGGTCACATCTATATCGCTGCTGCGCGCTAGAAACAGCAGGCATATTCTTAGTATATCACGGCTAATATCTGTCGTCAGGTACGATAATAGTTATTAATAATCTAAGGGAGAAGGCCGGGGGCCACGTTTGCTGCAGCAGATCCTCTTATGCAGAGCAACATTTAGGATGTGCAAGATAACGAGTCGCAAAGGCTCACTGTGCCCCCCAGTGCAGTATTTTTTTAAAGACCCCATCCCCCTCTACCACACACACAGGTGCACATATTTTACCAACAATAATATGTATTTTATAACTTGTAATTATGTGCGGAGGATGAAGGTAGAGGATAGTGCTACATTTCAGAACCATGGACAGCTCTCAGTAGTATACATACCCCTTTTCCACCAATATGGAACATACCGGTTCTCGCACCACATTTTTAACCATATCAAAAATTAATTCAACGGTCAGAAGGTCACGGTGGCACTCAATTTATGCCTAAACTCATTACTCACTACTGTGCAGCAACCATTACCAGAACCACCTCTAGAACAAAAACAAATCGTCTATGACAGGCTAGTGAAGCCTGTAGGCTCGCCGCCAAAGTTCAACCACAAAAATAGATTTAAATATGTGAGCAATCTCGCGGCGGCAATCACGCAGACCCCTTTTTTGTTTTGTTCGAGAACGGTGGTGTGACTTTTTTCCTAATCGGCAAGCTAAATTATTCTTCGATCTGCTGCTCCAAACTAGTATGCTAATTTGCACACGTAACAGCATATGCAGTGAACATTTCTCCGCTATCTTCTTCGTATTGCGAAATAAAATTATAACAAAAGTACAAATTAGGAAAAGTTTTGGTTAAGACAAATTGTTTTTTGAGTTGGCACATGTAGCCTATATATTCGAGTTTGATACAGATAAAGTTTTCCCTACTAAACACTAGATAGCCAAAGCATTTAATGACCATGTTTTAAAAGACTTCCAAGCGGTGCAGGAACTTTTGCAAAATCTAGTATAACAGCGAGCAGCTTTGATGACAGTGGCCCCATTGATGTGTTGCACTGCACATCTCACCGTCATAAACGGTCGCAATTATAATTTATATTGCACTGATTAGAACATTTATTAGAAGAGCATGCAGTCAAACCAGGCTGTTAAACTTGATCTTTCAAGTTTATAACTTCACTGACTTTCGTTACAAAAGGAGGTGCTGCTGTATCCTATTGCCTTAGTTAAGCATTCATCAAAGCCAGTTCACGGTTGAAGAGGCCTGCAGATGAGGAGGACCAGTTGACACAGTTTAAAGAATGAACTCAAGCTGTGAAACGGAACACATCAATAAAACATGAGAGCTCCTGTCTTGAAGAATCATTGTTATTTATGTAGCCGGCCGCTTCTGCATACTAGGAGATGCAATCGGTGGCGTTTCAAAAGCCCCCATGATCTATGTCTTCATAGTTATCAGATTTAACAGCATCTCAGGCTAGCGAAAGGGGGGTTTGCGTATACGTTAGCCGTGTCGCTAATTAATAACCCTGGTCGGGTCGGTGGTCTGGGCACCGCCCGCAAAGACATCTTTCTCTACTCTCTCCCTCCGCCCGATGCTCACTTCTTTACAGCTATCTACAATCTTGATAAAACAAGGGTGAGGTGGTATTGAAAAATGTTCGGGGTGGAAATCAATTTAGTATAAGATTTGCAAAGGCCCAATGTGACGCGTGTGGAATAATTGATATGTATCTGGAATAGCAAAGGGACCTTTGTAGAGCCAGACAGCGAGAGGAGGGCCTGGCTTCTCTCAGAGGGGTGGGTTAGAAGGTGGCTAATCTTTAAAGACTCGCCCGCATCTCGGTAGTGGCATGTTTTAAAAGTTGTCCCTTAGAAATGATGTTTCACCATCACAGATTAGCCCCTGTGTTATCTCTTATTAAGGAGATAAAGGTAGCTAAGCTCACAGCACTTCTGTCACGGCTGAGACTTTGCAGTCTTTAAGTGATCCTCAAAAGTGTTCAAATCCAACATATTTCAATCCCCATCTCTTTTCCTCTCCCTCCATCTCTCTCTCTCTCTCTCTCTCTTTGTTGCTCTCTCTCTATCTGATGAGTTTCTACAGAGTCAAGAGGGAGAAACACATTTATGTGTAGGAGCATGCCTGCCATCCGAGGGTCCAGAGAGGATTGGGCGAGGTGGAGGCCTCCAGTTAGAACAATTCCCCCGGCTCTCCTCAGTCGGCCGTTTTCTGACAAGACCTCTGCTTGTGTTGCTGTCCATCAAACAACTGTGAACACAGCCGTTAAAACACTCTTCTCAGTTATAAATAGCTCTAACTGCAACTACAATAGTTGTTCAGCTAACACAAAAAAACACCAAGGAGCAAAACTACTTGTCTCTTTAAGGAGTATTCTTTGCAATCATGTGGTCTTATCGTGATTGTAGTTAAATTTCATACTCCTTCTCTTAAAGCACACAGCCATGAAACAAAGTGGCCTGTTAAAATATTAAACGTGCCTACAGGCCCTGCTGAGTCACTCTGTGACTAGCAATGTCTATTGATATCACACCATAGGCCGCCGATAGCAGGAAGTTGTCATAATTCAAAGTAAACTCTCCCTGAGTTCTGTCTGAGCTCAGCAACCTCTCACCCCGCCCGCTGACCCCACATCAAGCGCCCTGCTTCCTGTCACCGTGGCAACAGCATATCTTTGCCGCACCGGGTAGGCTGACAAGCTGGAGGGCAGGGGGCTTAACGCCAACACGGCATCAACACAGTTTGGTCTCTTTTGCATCAATATCTGTCGCATTGGTATTCCCTGCGCATTGCCGCCATGATTATGATGGATACGAACTGACAACGGAGGTCTGCGGTGTCATTTGTAATTGGTCGGTGCGTTGAGATGTTTTCCGTGTACCATCAGAGTCCCATGGGATCGCTAATCAGATACCGGGGCCGGCAGTAATTATCCTGCCCACCTACGGTATGCAGAGAAGAACACGTCCACACACACTGGAGTAGCAGGCGGCACTCGCAGGCTTCCTGTCGTCTTTCGCCTCATCGTCTCCGATCTCATCTTTCTAGAGATGCTGAAATCAACTAACCTACTTCATTTGCAGGGTGATTTATTCAGCAAGTTTGACACCTGTCTTGACTGTGCAGCATTGTACATTTAATTAACATTGTATAGCAGACTTTTTTATAATAAATGTAGGGGAATACATTAGAACTAAGTGAGCATACATTTTATGGTAATAGCGAGCCTTGTAGCTAACAACATTAAGGAGGTCGGTCATTTCGCCTACTGACATGGGAATGTTTATTGATCAATTTGAATTTCAAAGGGGTCTCTAATAGGCTTGTGTATGAAAAAGGCTAATACAATGGAGCTAAATGTGCGTGCTTTTTATTCATTAATTCACATTTTGAAATATTGAACTAGATTTATTTTTAACAGTAATGCCGTCTGAAAGATATCTTATGCACAAACAAGTTTCAGAAGTTCACACTAATATAAACCGAAAGCCAACATAGCATACCGATCCACTTTTTTTTAATATAAACATGAAATTAAATGTTTTTTTAAAAATATTTGTTATTTACTTGAGTAGTGGGGGCGGTATAATGAAAGCTACCTCGAGACCATCCAATCACTTGTTTGTCATACTTTGTGTCACTTTTACCACTTATAGATTACGGTTTTTAATTAACTCTGTTATCTTATCTGGGATCACTGGGGTGTAAACTCCTGTCAGAGTGTTAGTTCACAGATTAAGTGTTCATTATTTGGATGTCAGGTTTCAATTTCAATTTTGCCTTAAACGCCACTCCCGTTTCTAAAAAGAGAACAGCAAGCATAACAATGAATGACAGTAATGAACCATTCCTTAGAAATGTGTTTGCTGTGCATAAAGAAAAGCTACACCACAGACAGGCTGTTGCTTTCCCTTTATGATGGCTTGTTGCGAATGGGCACAGAATCAAAAGGAGAGCTCTTAGCTCTGGGACTGTATGAATACTAAATCAACAGCCAACAGGCTGTCTATGATATATCTGTGTTTTTGTATCAGAAAATCTATATCCATCCATTCATCCATCCATCCATCCATCCATCCATCCACACACACACACACACACACACACACACACACACACACACACACACACACACACACACACACACACACACACACACACACACACACACACACACACACACACACACACACACACACACACACACAGTATATATATATTTCCATTCTATATATATATATGTTATATAGGGTATATCCAAACTTTTGACATATATATATATATATATATATATATATATATATATATATATATATAGTTATATAATATATACAAAATACATATACTGTACATATACATATACATATATATATATATATATATATATATATATATAAAATAACTATAAATAAACATTAAAACAATATTAGGGCATTGTGTAAAGGGACCTCCTGTAAGTGCCTCCTGCAACAGGCAAAAGCAAAAGCAGAAATAACAGGCGTATTCTTATCTTTAAATTAACAACGTTTCCACTGTCTAAGTCAAAACCGAATAAACTCCCTAGTGGTATGGACGTAGAAAGTAAAGGAAGGCAGGAAAAAAAAAAGACACACACACTCTTCTTGGTTGTTTTCCATCATGTCAGCTATAATTAGCGAGGCTCGTGTTTTTACCAACCAACCGGTTAAACGCTGCGCCTACAGGATCAGGGAGGATGCTCATCTGCATTATCTACCGGGAGAGCCCCCCGCCCCCCTGAGAGAGGCACTCAGCATCAAGGGCATTGATGAAAGGTTGAGGGAACATATAGCCTAAGAGGCACTCAAGCAAAGGATACCCTGCACAACAGAGAGGGAGAGAGAGGTAAAAAATAAAAGGAAAGAAGAGATAAAGAGACCTATATAGAGGGAGCAAAGATCGAGGTAAGTGCAAGAGAAAGAGAGAGAGAGAGAGAGAGAGAGAAAGAAAGAGAGAGAGAGAGAAAGAGAGAGAGAGAGAGAAAGACAAAAGTAAAGGGAAAGAGCAGGGATCGAGGAAAGGGCAAGAGATAGAAAGAGGTGGGGAGAAAGAAAGGAGGACAGAAAGAAAGAGAAAGAGATAGAGAGCAATAGATTAAAGCCTTTGTCTCACCAGTGGTGAAAGGCTGGTCCACTCCGGATGACTAGGGAAAGAGAGACGTTTGAGTGCCAAATGGAATGCCAGGGGCTGCGTGGAGATCAAAAATTATCAGTCGTACACATATATTCCAAAAAAAGTGAGTTCATATCCAGATTGCAGGCTTCATCGCAGCAGGCCTCCTGGGCTAACCAGGTTCTTTCAGAAGGCGCAGGGCAGCAGGGGGTCTGAACTCTAGTAGCATGACCTTCGCAATGAAACCACACAGTGGTTTCTAAAATGATCGGAGGGTAAATCCATATTACGGACAAGTTAATATTAAAATCATTAAGGGACAGACTTTTATTAGGCCATAAATGACTGACGGAGCAAAACTAGCAAGACTTCTAATCTATTATGAGAGATGGAGGGAGGGAGGGAGGGATGGGTGGGGGGGGGGGGGGGGGCGGGTGGAGGAAGATAAAATGAAGACCAAACAATGGCAACAGGAAAAGGGAACGAGACAAGAATATAAACTGAGCAGTCTCTGTGACGCACAGCTTGTGTGAATTAATAGTTTGACAACAGAGACCCATACTAGTGTATGATATGAAAATAAAATAATCATAAATAAACAGAAGAAGAAGAAGAAGAAGAAGAAGAAGAAACAGGAGCGAATGTATACATAGCAGGAGTTTGTGTGGGGCTATAATGAATAGAGAATGGTGTGTTGCGTTCCTTCCCTCTTTCTTCCTTAATGGTCGTCCTGTGTCAAGCTCACTCTCCCCAAAGCTCCATAACTACATAATTAGACTACTTCTCACCCGGTGACACCTTTCCCCATGAAGAGCACAAAGAATACAGTACTGTGCATAAGTTTTAGGCAGGGGATGCAGTATTGAAGGCGAAGGGTGGTCACATCAAATGTTGATTTGATATAGATTTGCTTTTCCCTCACTTTGTATTTTATGAATTGATAAAAAGAAAAAAGAACAATGAACATTTATATTTAACAACAAAACATTTTTTTTTTTTACTTTATAGACTTCACACTTGCCTAAAACATTTGCACAGTACTGTAGATGCTTTTTGTCTGTCTGCAGCATTTTTCACATCTCACGCAGACAGGGGTGTTGTCACCCTTGCATCCTTAACAACATCTCATGCATAAAGGCCTATTGATATTTACTTCCTTGAATAAAAAGCATCCACAAAGTGACAAATGTTTTACTCTCATTCTTTATTATCAAACGCTTAATTCAATTGATCGTTTATTTCTATGCTGTTCATAAGAGTACTAGATGACTGCTGACAGCCCGACGTTTAGTCTTCTCAGAAGAGTAACGTTTCATCCACAAGCTGTCTGGTAATTTGTCTGACCTCAACAACGAGCTCGGCTTCTGAGAGACGGCGCAATTGAATCTGAATGTAATCAACTGGCATTTTACCGCTCAGCTCAGAGAAAGCGAAAGAGAGAGTAAGACGGGCTGAGTTCGTCTTCAAAGTAAATTAGTCCAACATCCCCCATCCACTTTAACACTTCAGAGCTTTAGACATTTACTTTATCATTGCTCGACAGACGGACGCATATAAATGCCGATCAAAAAAAAAAGTCATGTTCTGCAGACGTAGAAACTTTTAGAAAGGAACAAAATAACAACAGATGCAAATTAATGTTAATTCAATTTGCTGTTGCGAGAACAATCTTCCTCGCTGTGTGTAAGCTTCATTTCACAGGAAAACAAAAGACTCTGTGATGAGTGGCGCTCTGCTTTTTTTCCCCCTCCAAGACTTCCATTGTCTCTCGACACCCTGAACATTCCAGATTCTTCTCTCTGTTGGGACCTTGACGCACTCCAAAAAGCGCACACTTCTTACAACACCCCCACATCTGCTCTGAACAAGAACAAAAAGGCAATTATCATAAGTCATGCAAGATTGAAAACCATTACATCTGCAAGGCATAGTGGGTAGGGACACCAAAAACAATGACATATTTTGTCACAAATAAGTATATACTTGTATAGTACATTTATCCAGTAGTGTAGTTCATGGGGGTTATAGGGGGAAGAATTCAGCAGGAACTGGGTGGAATAAGGTCAGCCAACGCTGAATAAATACACAGCCTCTGTTACTAAATAAACCATTTTTTTATGGCGACACACGAGTTCCTTGTAAATCCATTTACTTAATCTAGAACACACACACACACACACACACACACACACACACACACACACACACACACACTATATAATGCACATGTCGACTTGAAAGCGGTGTTCATGTCTGGTGACAAGACTCTTAGCCCCTTGTCTGCTCTGTCCCAGAGTTTTTTTTTGTCCTGGAGTGCAGAACAAGGAAGTGCAGTACGCTGCATTTGGGAAGCGGCTCTTTAGTCTTACACACACCTCCACCCCCTACCCCTCTTAATGGCAGGCCTGAGCCTTCGGAGCTTTCTGAGAGCTAATCGCCTGCAAGGCTCCATCCATCACCAGAATGTGTGAGTAAGCCGGGACTTCTCTCTCCGAGCTGATCCCTTTAAGACTCTGCGAGCCACCGCTAACCCTGCTGTCGCCGTGGTACCTCGGCTACCAACCCCCCCGCACCCCCACCCCCCCACCCCCCACACACACACACACATAAGCTTTTTCTGCTCGGTGTGGCCACGATTGGAGGGCAGAGGAGGATACTCAGCACACTGTTCTTTCCCACGCAGCACTTAAAAAAATATATTTTTTTAAAAGAGAATGTCTTATGAACTACCATGCACCCTCTTGTTGTTACTCTGTGGACTCGATGGACATGGAGAGAATCCCCAGGAGGGAGTTTGATGATGCTGGCCAACTCCATGGAGACGGGCAAGGTGCTGTCTGTCTCTCTCCCTCCTTCCTTCCACCCATACCCCCCCCTCTCTCCCTCACTCACTCCCTCCCTCACACACACACACACACACACACACACACACACACAAACACACACACACACACACACACATACACCTCATATGCACAAGCACACCGTGTTTAACATTCTCCCCTGGTTTTGTTTTCTGCTATCTCTTATACCCACACATCTATACTGTAGATGAGCACAGACACACACACAATCATAAGTCCTTGTCCATGGCGGCGGCCAAGGGTGTAGACTATACTAACTCTCTTCCTTTCTCTCTCTCTCTCTCTCTCTCTCTACGCCTCGTCTTTTTTTTCTTCTCTCTC
>JAPMUY010008100.1:0-64577 GCA_026901105.3 Galaxias olidus
AACTAGCTCATAATTAGTAGTTAGCCTGATCACTGTAGTAGCTGGCTAGCAAGTTAACCGTTAATCGTAATAGCTTGCCTACTTAACCTAACCGTAAAAAAGTACGTAAAAACCAATTGCTTTATAATTATAACAGGATGGTGTTTGGACAAGATACAACATTTCAAACCATTTAAAAACAAAATGTTTTATTTGTACACTTTCACAAAGAATAGCTTGTTTATAGCCATCTCCCTACGTTGGAGACGATACTTACGCCATCCAGAAATTATTTTGTTGTTGTGACGTCAGGCTGATCTCTCGTATACTGAATCGATGTAAGTGACTTACCCTGGTAAGTTCGGGAGTAACTTTGTGAGGTTTAGGGTAACTTCACGATTAACCTATACTATAAAAGGTGGGTAAGTTTTACCCGAGGTATGTTGTCATAGCAATTTACGCTGCATCTCTAAACTGCTCCAAGCAGTTTATGTTCATGGTTAAATCGATGTTAAGCGCTCTATAACACTGTAGTCGGGAAAATCTAGCCTGTGACGGTGGACTTTGGCCAATCACAGGTCATTTCAGAGAGAGGGCATTCCTATCGGCTGTTCTACAAATGCAGACACACGTTCACGTCCCTTCGGACAGTGAAAGTGTGATTCAATGGCAGACAATCCTGCTAAAAACGTTGGTATTCCAGCATTGGCAACAACTGCCTACACTACAAAGCAACTCAAAAAGAGGAAGACTGACTTATAAAAAAGAGAGTCTAAAAGAGAGAGTCTGACAATAAACGCAATAGAACACTTACAAATTTGGATACGGAGCTTGCCATTATGGGGTTCTATGAATGCCAAAATTATGCAACTGGCTTTGCGTTTGTCGTTGGCTATTGTCGGCCGTTGCGCTGGCTTTATATATATATATAGTACATTGTGTGTGTAGTTGCCTATTGCGTTGGCTTGTACAATGCATCGTTGCCTTTTGCTTTGGCCAATGCGTTTGTCATTTCCTATTGCTTTGGCTTCGTACAATGCGTTTCTCTTTGCCAATTGCGTTGCGTTGTATTGACAATGCTGATAGTTGCACACAGCCTTCCACCAGCGATATGTTTACATCGCTGTTAGTTATGGCGTTCCATTAATGCCAAAATGATGCAACTGGCTTTGTGTTTGTCATTGGCTTTTGGGTCGGCTTAATGCATTGCGTTGGTCGTTAATTTGCGTTTGTAGTTGCCGATTTCTTTGATTTTGTACAATGCGTTTCTCGTTGCCTTTTGCATTGGCTTTGTACAATGTGTTTCTCACTGCCTATTGTGTTGTTGTTTGCATTGACTGTGCTGATCGGTACCCACAGCCTTCCACTAGCAAAATGTTTCCATCGCTGTTGTCTGTTACGTTTGCGACCTAGTCGACCGTTTGGTACTAAATACTTCCGTCAGCATAGTCAATACAAACGACAACGCAACAAGCAGTGATAAATGCATTGTACAAAGCCAGCACAATAGGCAACGAGAAATGCATTGTATAAAGCCTACGCAATAGGCAACTACAAACGCTATAGCCATTGACAAACGCAAAGCCAGTTGCATAATTTTGGCAATAATGGAACCCCATATGCTGTTGGCTCGCTGATGGTTGCCTCTGGCTCTGGTCAAGCCGAGCAACCTTGTGTCGCACGTGTATGAAGCGTGTGCATATGCCCGTGCTTGTCTGTTGGGAGCAGTGTAGTGCTAGTTACTGGAAATTTTTATTTAGTTAGGGTTACTCGTTACCTCTTTAAAAAGTAACGGAGTTACTTTACCGATTACTCCCTTAAAAAAAATATGCGTTACTAATTTTAGGAACTTTTGCGTTTCCCAATTTACTCAAACCCTGAAGTTTAGGCTTTATTTTTTTATCCCACACTGTTGATTTGTGATCGTTCTGTGGTACTTTCTAAGCCAAGGCAATAAGCCCCGATGTATACATATATTTTAAAACAGCAACACAAATAATAATCTAATAAACCATGAATTGTTTACTAAGCATCTGAATAAACCACACACAAAAGTTTGGTTCAACTTATTTATTCTAGTCTCAAATGGCCAACCAAGCCTCAAAACTCACGGCTACAATCCCAGCTCAAAATAATATTTCCACATTCAAAGCGGACGAAATAGAATTATATAACAAAATGGTAAGCAATAAACGTTATTTAAGTTTAAAGGAGCAATACATTGCCCGTACTGTTTGTGTCGAAGCCGCACTCCAGATCAGCCGAGCAAACACTAAGTTTTGTTCACGCTGGTACAGCTGCTGTGACTTTAGCTAGACGGTATGCCAACTTTACCTAGCTAACAACTACAACCACTAAAGATAGTGCTTAGCAAACATTCATTACCAGTTTAGTTACCACAGTTTCCTCCAGAAACAAAACGTACGAATTTAGAATACCAGGAGGCACCCCTTAAAAAGTATTTACTTCGTTATGAAACAAACTTTGGTTACAATACAGATTTAAATAACATTAGCAAACCCTAAATAGCATGTCTGGTTGGCTGTAACCTTTTTCCTCACGCTAATGAAATAACTTTGAGGGGGCATAAGAAGGGGCGCTATACAGAACGGTGGGCTCCCAAACTGCACGCAGAAATATAAACAGGAAAAAGTCACATTTGAGCATAAACAGTAAAGAGTGACCTGGACCTAACAGTAACTAGTAACGGCCCCATTTACATTTTCAGTAACTGTAATTTAGTTACTCAAATTTGAATAATAATGCGTGACTTTACTATTTACCGCAAATAGTAGTGAAATTATGGTAAGGCGTTACAAAGTTGTAGTCCCAACACTGGTTGGAAAGGGGCTTAGGATAGGGAGAGCTGCAGGAGGAGGGCTGCATCTAAACAAAAAACAAATTTTTCGCCTCACCTAGGCTAGACTGGAGACAGATGTTTCCGACTTGTTACTGGAACGCTGTCAACTCAGGCGTGACGTAATTCCTAGCTCCGACTAGGACTTCCGAGGTAAATGGAACACGCCATAAATAATGCTCTGAAGTTAGGTTACAATTTGGCGGGAGAAAATGTAAGTTAGCAGGCTAACTCAGTAAGCTAGCCAACAGTACTTTCTTCACTGGGATAGAAGAGAGGAGAGAGAAAAAGAGAACGAGAAGACGAGTGAGGAAGAACAGGAGATAGAAAGCAGGTATTCAGCAGTGTTTTTTTTTCTCCTTGGCAGTACCTGGTCTTTAAAATTGACATACATTTGAAATACATTAAATTATTATATTTGAGCATAATATATTTTAAGAAGATTTGATGACATATAGGGTGGACAAACTATTGGATACACCAGTTTTCCATAAACATTATCACGCTATTATCAAATCATGACTCAGAGATGCTGCTGGTTGTGTCAGATGTTGCTGCTGACATATTTCAAAATCCTCATGTAATTTAAAAATATTCAGCTGGAGAGGCAAGAGAAGAAATATAATACATTTTATTTAGTTTTAGCGCTTTTCTCAAGACTCAAAGCGCTTCACACAAATTGGTTGCCAATTAATTACACAGAACGAACAAGGAACAGACAGCGATCAAACGCAACACTCAGTCTGAGTGATACCACAGCAGCCAATTTGCGCCAGACTTGCTCACCCAACATACATTACGACAGACTTGCTCACACAGACTCCAGTTGAATTGGCAGTGGCTGGTCAGTGCACTGGCAGGAGAATGGAGTATGTTTTTCATGGTGGGAGGAAACCCACGCAAACACAGGGAGAACATGCAAACTCCACACCTTGGCTGAGGTGGGGTTTGAACCCAGGACCTTCTTGCTGTGAGGCAACAGTGCTAACCACTGAGCCACAGTGCTGCCAATAGAGAGAATAAGACAGGCAGCTGGTACAGTGTAAGGAGAGGAGCAAGAAAGCAGGTTCTTCCAAGGACAGAGAGACAAGAGGAATAGAGAGCAAGAGAAAGAAAGAATCTAGGATCAGGAGGTACATGTCAGACACATGTTTGATATTCAATTTTGACAAATCTGATTAGTTTACAATAAAACATGTAATTTATGTAATAACTCCTCTTCATAATCTCCTCTCCACAGACTTCGGTCACTGCACAGACCTCTTCACACCACACTAATTAGTACGCTGTATTCTGTTCTCGAAAGTCAGACATTTGCATTTAGGTGCTTTAATTTAAAAATAAATAAATGAAATAATATCAGGGGAGCATGCACCTATTTCACCCAAATCCTCCAATAGAAGTTTAAATTGTTTAACAAAAATAAACGGGTCTAATTTGAATACAGACAAAACAACGTGATTCAAAGTGTCATTGTAGTTGGGTAAACACAACAGCTCTGACTTTGGAGCGCATTGTCAGGTTCAAAATGTAAATTAGCATAAAGTTCTAGCCTTGTAGGTATATTGATACAGAGGAAGACATGTTTTCTAATTTTAAGTGTTGCATGAAAGTGCTACATTAAAGGCAACGAGAATTTAAGTCACATAACACATTTCCTACAGAGGGTAAATTCAGTACATTCCTCCGTAGGAGCTGAGCCGAAAAGCAAAGCTCGCAATTTACCGGTCGGTCTACATTCCAACCCTCACCTATGGTCATGAGCTTTGGGTTGTGACTGAAAGAATGAGGTCACAAATAAAAGCGGCTGAAATGAGTTTCCTCCGTAAGGTGGCTGGGCTCAGCCTTAGGGATAGGATAAGGAGCTCGGTCACGGATAGCCGGAGGGAGCTCGGAGTAGATAGGTAAGATAAGGTGGTTCGGGCATCTGATTAGGATGCCTCCTGAGCGCCTTCCTTTGGAAGTGTTCCGGGCACGCCTACTGGTTGGAGATCCCGGGGTAGACCCAGAACATGCTGGAGAGATTTCAGAAATCTCTTCTTGCCTGGGAACGCCTCGGGATCCCCCAGGAGGAGCTGGAAAACATTGCCAGGGAGAAGGACGTCTGGACTACCCTGCTTAGCATGCTGCCACTGCAACTCTGCCACGGATAAGCGGTGGAGAATGAATGGAAGGTTCAAATTAGTAAATTTCCTGACAAATCAGAGGGATTTGGTGTCACCTTGTGTAATGTTTACAATGTAGATCATTGACATTAGGTCTGGCAGTACAAGTAATTTAGTGCATAGTCCACACACGTGAAACAAATTATTAAAATTAATTTATATTATCACTCTTGTCCAAGTCTGCATACGTCATACACTGAATAAACAGTTTTGCTGCGTTTCATTCGTAGTTCCACTTCCCCTCATTCACTCACCCTCAGCCCTTGGTATGACGTAACAGCATACGTCACACGGAGGCCACTTGGAGAACAAATGTTGGGGGATTTAAATAGAACGAACCTGCCCTTGAACACTTTCAGCCCAAACTGTCATTGATCGACCGCCAGTTGTAGGCTTGCCGCTATACTGCTTTTTACAAATCGGAAATACCTGCATACTCGTTTAAATGAGGCTTGTGCGATCAGCTGTGTCAGAAAAATGTATGACTTTTTATTTATTAGAAACTGTTTGTGATATATATCATGATTATCCTAACTATTATTGCTAGGGTTTTATGATACCTTCCCCTATTTATTAATATTTTCCTTCGGTGGTGAGCAACTGGAGTTTTACGTGCATTACTGCCACCTAACCTATTTTCTTGCACCAAATGTATAACAGCAATGCATTGTGGGTGATATGCACCTCTGGAGTGACCATCGTTGTTCACTCGCTCCCTCAGACCTCCGAGGGTCGATCTCACCAAGTTCACTTACAGGCTTTCAGTTCCAGGCGAATGAACAAACAAAGCGACGTCGCTTTGCTGATTTTTGTTCACTTACCCTCGGCAAAAGCAAACTATTTCACTTTCGCTTGAAGTATACAGGAGCCTTTAGATGGCGGCGGGGATTCCTCCGGCAAGTGCTGAGGGGAAGTCAACGAGGGCATGTTGAATGGCTATTGAAACGCAGCATTTGTCTCAAGACGAGTCACTTCCTGCTACGAAGTGTGACGTTTGTGATAGTTCAACTCTCATGCACAAAGTCACGTTCAGTCCAACTCTGACATGTGGACTGATAGTTCGACTCACTCATAGTTCAGCTCTCCGATAGTTCGAGAAGGAGGAGGCTGCAGACCTGGAGCACAGGCAGATGACTGTAGGCCCCACATGCAGATATAGGCCCCAGGCAGTTTTAGGACCTTGTTACTACGCAAGTAGGATACTTATTGTCCAGCTGGTAGCGGTAATGCACCTTAAACTGGTTTGCCAACCGCCAATAAACACTGAAAAGCAGAAGACGAAGAGAAAGAAGCTGAGGATACAGGAGTTAGAGCGATGCTAATTGATTTGCTAAAGTTATTGTTGTTCGGCAATCCCGTAATGTTGGGTTATTTAAAGAAACTAGCTTAGGGTTGATAACAATTTATTGCAATATTTCTCAGGATTTTAACGTTTTAAGTTTTTGCACCATGCATTATTGTCTCCATCATCATCTCCAACGCAGTATTATCTTAGGCAAGTTAACATCATTACTAACTTTACCCTGGAAGCTTAAGAGAAATTTCTTAAAGGACCTGTCATTGACATAAGGTACTTTAAGGATCCCTATAAAGGAAATAATGATCAAACATTGACATCCTGCCATTATTTACAAATAGTAACCAGTTTCTTTCCAACTTTCCTTTTATCTTCAGTGAGCAGGAGGAATTTAATTGAAAAACTAAAGTCCCATACTCCCATTGGTTAAAGTTGTTTTAATAAATACTTTAAGGTTAACAATAAAGTTGTCTTTCTTTTCACACAGCTAAATGGCCCTTGCCATTTTATAAAGGGATGACTTGTTTGTCTTCGTAAAATGCTATGTAGAATACTGTTCTGTAGATGTATGACAAACAGTAAGTAGTACAACAGTTATTTAGTCAATGGTGCATATCATTACACTGTATGTCTTGAGGGGTTATACTGCATATTTGAATTGAACGTTTATATCTAAAATTCAGAACAACTAAAACTACATGTGTCACTCAATTGCACTTATATCACTTAGTGTTTTAGCATAGTTATCTCCTGTATGTCGAAAAACCATAAGGCAGACTTTTTAATCAATAGCATAGTGCTTTTCATTACATTCTACAATCAGTAGTGCAGCATACTTCATATCTCAAATCTTAATATAATGTTTATATTTAAATTCACAAACCATCTCAATGTGAAGCTAAAAAAATTGTCAACATCTATTGACGGTTATTAACGTAGAATCAATTAGTTTCATGTCAAATCAAGTATACAGAAGGTTATTACTGCAGTACATGTTTCGACCGCATGGTTATCTGTGCAGCATACTTCATCTCATATCTTAAAGGGATAGTTCACCCATTTTCCAAAACGATATATGTTGTTCAATATACTTGCTTAATTTAGCCTAAAGAACAAGTGCTGGTCTTAGGATCAGTGTAAGTGAAATTAACGTATTTTTCCAACTACAAGCATTGAAATGATTAATTCTTTGTAAACCACAATACCCATAGCTCAATGCATCACCTCCCCAGCACCAGGGTGTGGGCGGGCCACAGATATGTGGCACATTCATTATTCATGAATGTCGAAATCTGCTCTTCTGAGTTTCGAACTTAACTATAACAGTGTTGTTTAACAGACATTTAGTCCTCTTGTGAATCGTGGTCTTGCACCTCACGAAAGCTAGTGAAGTAATACTTGCCAACCCTCCTAATTTTCAATGCCACAATTCTCTACAATAAAATGTTTTGTATAGTGGACTGCCCAGGCCCCCGCTATTGTTTGGAAATCCTCCCGATTGTTGAGGTTTCAAGGTTGGCAAGTATGAGTGAAGTTAGCAGATGCATCTACTGACGACACATGCTGGTAGGGGGATACAATTTAAGTATCTCCTCATAACACCCATTCTAGAAACAAACGATATGCAGCCAGACAAAATTGAAAACAATAAAACAAGCAATTTTTTTTTTTATAATCACAAAAACGCACAATACATTAGCAAACTATGCAGTAGAATAAAGAAAGCAATTATAGATGTATATTTATATCACTGATATAATAAAAAATATATATTACTAGTCAACAGGGTTGTCTAGTCTAAACAGCTAGTGTTCCTTCCCATCGCAAAATATTATGCTAGTAATAGAACTTGTCTAACAACAAGAACAACTTGTCTAACAACTTGATCTCCTAAATTCGTATGCATTGGTGCTAGCTAACTAACGTTATCAAGCCAATTTATGTGACAAATGTTTCGCTAACATGAATGGAAACAAATTTAGGAGGAGCCGCTGGCTTGTTACAGCAACATCTAGTACAGCCCCAAATTAATCCACACGTGTAAAAAAAATGACAAAAAAAGTTGAACATGAGATATTATTATATTAACTAGCTAGCTGCTTACTCAGCTGTCAAATGCCCCTTTGGCCCAGCAGGTCTCGCACTCGGTATTCTAAAAAAAGTCTCCAGCACTCCGCTGTCTGTATGCGCTACAAAGCTTTCCTGCTCAGTCATATACACATGTCAGTCCATCTTCTTCGCTTGAGCCTGGAGGGGGTCATACTTGACAGCAGAAACTGTGCGCGATCACATTGCAGCATACATTCCCTGTCTCCGTTGCCATCAGCAGGCAATACCCACAAATGCACCACCAGTTCAAGTCCAGCCATGGCTCTGCTGCTATCGCTTCAGCTCGTGCTGGTTAGCCCACTGCCAGTAACTGTTTTTCTTGATCTCTGTCGTGGTTCCTCATTGCAAAATTCCGGTTCAGATATATACGTCTGAATTTCACTGTCTAACAAAATATCCATAAAGTTGTCATCATCTAAGTCTGCAGTGGAATCGGTAACCTCGTCAGCCATGATCCCAGACAATGTAGATGAGCAGCTATAACATCACAGCACAGGTATCGACTAATTTGCATGGCTTGTTCCCCCTAATTTGAATTGCCCGCCTTTGGTTGTACGTCACTCTGAGAACCAGGAAAGGACCTCCCCCTGGCTGGAAACGGCTGTAGTTTTCAAAATTCGAAAAATAACCCCCTATGACACAATAGGGGGTCATGTTTCCAACTCGTTTTACATTCTACTGTTTGATTGTGTAACGATACATGACAATACTATTTGTAAAATAGAACATTGGTATATGATAAAAAACATATCAAAAAGTTGAAAATGGGTGAACTACCACTTTGCGATGGTTTTGTGAATTTAAATGTAAACATAATAATGTAAAGCTAAATAACATTTAATATATATATATATATATATGTTTTTTTTTAAGTCTAATTATTATAATACGTTTGGACTGCATATGGTTCTGTCTGGGCACTAAAACTGCATGGAGCCTGTATCTGCCTGTGGGGCCAGTATCTGCTTCTGGGGCCTGTATCTGCCTGTGCTCCAGGTCTGCAGCCTCCCCCTATAGAACAATTAGCCCAAGTGCAGGGGGATAACCTTGCTCGATGTAGAGCTATGTGGACTACACAGGCCGAGAACCCCTGTACTAAAGGACATTACCGCCACAGGTGGGCAGTCATATGCATTACAGTTGCGGTTGTGCCCAGAGAGTGGGCCTGTTTTATGCCTCCATGTTCCAGTTGAGTACTAACAATATGAGCGAATCTTTGTAAGAGAAAAAAAAGTAGTGTACTAGGTTTTGGTTTAAGTAGTCAGTATACAGTATGGGCTCATTAAGTACGTAGTAGATCGTCTTTAAGTAGGCGATTCCGAACACAGCCATGGTGAAGTATGGATACCTTAATGTCGCGACACATGTTTATTGTGCGAATCAAGTTATTCAGCGATGCGCCCTCTACGAAATGGTGGGATGGCTGTTCTACAGAAATGTCAACGTGTTAGCGAATTTGACAATTGCTTTGCCAGCATTTAAAGAGGGCGAACAACTAGTTTTAAGTTGCTTAGTGTCAACGTAACCCAGTTGCAGTTCACCATAATAGCTAGCTAGCTGTATAGCAACTCTTGTAACATATTGTAGCTTTGTTATTTGTTAAATGTTACAAACTATTTTTAAATCTTTACTCAGTCCAGTTAACATAACTATGCATGTTAGCTTTTCGCCCGAATCTGAAATGAGAGGTTAAGACAAGTAAAAATGTTCGTTAACTTTAGTGTAAAGTTAAGTTACCGGAACTGTGATTGACTGTGACGCTGTGAGACTGTTCTTACCTTACCTCGAAGGCCACATACATAGCTAAGATAAGGGATAGTAAACTCCTGTAATACTCATTTTTATTTCCTGTGCAGCATAATTGCAGATTGATATTTTATATTTTGATCATTGACATTTTAGTAGCAAAATTATTGTTCATACCCTCCAACAAACCTTTGGCAAGTAATAATTTATGTCAACCACTTAACGTGTTCTAATCTGGTCTTTTCCAGCTAAATTATCAGGAACCTACCAGAAAATGTTCAGCACTGTAGGGAATTCTTTTTTAGGCATTAAGAAAGGAATTCATCAGCATTCCGCTAAGTAATGTTATTTACCCTTCACCAAGGCTCTTGTTTACAACATGCAATCTGATAATGCTCCCCCTAAACAAACTGTATCCTCACTTTTCACAACACACTCTTTATCTGATGTGGCTTCGTTGATTGAAGCAGCTCAGGCTAAAACACCTAACTCAGATCTTGAGGACTTGGACTCGTTTAACTTGATCCAGCCTCCTCCACTAGATTGGCGGTCTGACTCCAGTGATGCAGTTTCAGTGGAGGAGAATGACAGCTATAGTTTTCCTCCCTCATCAGACTTTGTGAACATGGCAGAGGAAGACCTAAGTGAGTCTGTACCCCCTTTGGATTTCAATGACACATTTGTTGACAACCAGATCTTGGATATGGACAACTCTGAGCCAGCCCAAGATGCGGTCATTGAGCTTAGGGAGGAGGGTGAAGAGGTGCAGGAGAATGAGACTCTTAGGCTGGGTGATCAGGACCACACTCACATCCATGCCTTGCTTAACCAGCTTCAACTTATTAGCCAAACTCCTTATTTAGAGACGTCAACATGTCCTCCTCCTGCATCGTCTCACTATGAACCCTCAGACCTTAAACCCTTAGGCCCACCACTCAATGATTCCGTTGGTGCGCTGCAATCTGTTCCAACAGAGACCAAAGGTTTACTGTTGTCTATAAGCCACCAAATAGACCTTGGGGGACTGCTGGAGACAGAAATAGGTGCTTCTCCTGAGCCAGCACCTCAGGCCTCCTTTTTGACCCAAAGAGGGGAGGCTGACACAGTAGTTTCGGTGTCTTACTACAAAGAAGATGGAAAAAGGTTCTGGAACCGCTATGGAAATGAACAGCCTTCTCCCAGAGACAACTCTTTTGGTTCCTCTCCTGAGGACGAGTACCCAGAGCATTTCTGGATGAAGTTGGGGGAGGAGCCTCCAGAAGATGTGGCTGCTGCTGAGGAGGTAGGTCGGTCTGTGGAGCCAATAGTCAAAAGTTTGGTTCTGTGTGTTGTGATTGGTTAGAGTCTGAAAACTGCTGTCTTGCTTGCATCAATCCTACAGAGTGAAGAGGACCAGCCAGACTATAAGGATGGTAAGAATAAACGAAGTATGCGTTTGTTATTTAGTAGGTGTCTTAATTTGAGTATTTATAGAAGTGTCTAGTAAGTCTTTACGCAAGGCGCAAATAGGATCTCTGTAGTTAAAAATGTAATTGTCTATCTCTTTAGTTCCTGGCCCTTGTGATCCAGAGGACCTTTTGGATGGAGTCATCTTTGGAGCCAAGTACCTCGGTTCAACTCAGCTGAAGTCTGAAAAGACCCCTTCCACAAATGCTCGTATGGCCCAGGCTCAAGCAGCAATGGACATGATTAAAGTGAGTTGTTTAGAGCATACCAGCCTACTTAATATTGAGAATTTGCCCTCTGTCAGAAGCGTTACAATTCAATATCATTAAAAGCTCTTTTGGACTCTGTCCTATTGTCCCTCTGTAGGCTCCAGAGGGAGAGTCTCAACCAATGACAGAGGTGGAGCTCTTTATCTCCACTCAGCACATCAAAGTACTAAGCTCAGACACACAAGTATGTTTGATTTTTATTTATAAAAGAACTTCAATACATTCTCAGATTATATTATTATTAACGGTTTTCACAGTTCAAACTTATTTAACCATCCCAAAGTAAATGTAAACCGTTACAAAATCAAAACGTTGTTTCTATACTTCGGTATTATCATCGAGATTTGTTAGTTGTTTGAGGCCTAAATACATTTATTTGATTGGTCAAAAGGCTCCCAGGTGGAAAGATTTCACAAAAATCATTGCGGCATATTATTATTGCTAGCCCTACAGAAAAAAAGTCACACTAAAAGGTACAGGATTAATATGATTGATAAAAAAAATACAGATTATGTCTGAATTAACCATTGCTTATTGTTTTGTATCTAGTTTATGTAAACCATTTGAAATCAAGAACAACTAAACATTTTGTTAACAAAGTACAAGTATGTCAGCAGTGTACTTCAGTACAGAACAGAAGTACTTCTGTCTGGTTACTTTCATCTGTGAAAAAAAGTCTGTTAAAAAAAAACAAAAAAAACTAACTACTAACTATCACAACAAAGACAGAAAAGCTCATTTGCGGGAGCAGATCAACCGGACACTGAATGCTGCTGGTGAGACCTATGCTTTTATCACCGTATGCATAGTAAGCACACTTTGTTAGGATGTGCGCCATTTTAAACGGTGCATCCACTCTACGTTGCATTGGTGAATAGAGATTGCGGTCTTTTTCGTGTTGCTTTCTGCTTGGTCATATTTTCCGTTCCTAGCCTACTAGCCATGGGAAAGACCTGTGCAAAGTTGCCGGGGACCTGAGAAGTGCTGCAGTCAGTAGACTGAAACGCTGCTACCGCAGATCAGACACACGTGTCCTTCACGTTTGTGATTGCATACCTCATGAAAATGGTATTTTTTCTGCATAGAATGCAGAACAATCAAACATAGAACAATTCTCAAAAGCTGTCATTATTAAGTTAAATAAAAGTAATAAAACAAATCTAGAAAATAGGACCTTTCTGTAAACGATCTCCTGCCTGAAACACTGGCTGCCTGCGCACGGTGTAAGAGGGAGCGAAGGAAAGAGAGCTGCCTGCTCTAAACTGAGAATAAATTACAGTTTAATAGATTTGTATAGATTTCTCACTTTTTCCATGGTCTGAATAGGTAGCTAGATTTGTTTCTATTTGCCTTGTAGAAACAAATACAGTAGGATAATAATAATAATTAATTTTATTTAGTTTTTTGCGCTTTTCTAGATGCTCAAAGGGCTTTACACAAATTGGTCGCCAACTAATAACACAGAACAAACTACGAATGGACCGACAGCTATCAAACACAACACTCAGTCTGAGACACCACGGCAGCCAATTTGCGCCAGACTTGCTCACCCAGCATATTACGACAGACTTGCTCACACACGACACACAGACCGACTCCAGTTGAATTGGCAGTGACTGGTCAGGGCACTGGAGGATGGTCTGAAAAATCGCTAAATATAGCAAAAGATGCCGAACACTTTTTTTTCTTTGGTTTGGTGTCCTTGTGGTTGGTGGGCATATACTTAGTCACATTAGGCCACTTCTGATTGGTGAGCATGACTGTCACATGAGGATGGCATGCGTTTGTGTAAGCATTGCCCATTTAAAACAAGCTAACTGAAATCGCAGCCTTCGCGATTTGCTAATTGCATTGTTTCAAATCGCGATTTCGATTTGAAATCGATTTATCGTTCAGCCCTAGTTGGAGGGGTATGGGACATCTTTGTATTTGATTGGATTGAAAGGGGAAGAGGTATCCAGGGTGCAATTATTTGTTGTCAGCTTTATTTTTGTACATAATCTTTGAACCTTTTGGCAAGCTACTCAAAAACAAGCAGCAAGCCACGTGTTGGAGACCCCTGATTTGTATGAAGAATATCAGCCAATAGATCAATAATATCAATGTTACGACCCTTAGGGTGGTGTAAGGCTAGGAGATGTAAGGGTCTAACATTTGTCCATAATAAGTAGGAGGTGAAGTACGCAACACAATAGGCGAAGGAGTAGTGTCCTATTAAGTATTTATTGTGATCGCCACACAGGGAGCAGCAGGACAATGTACGGCGCCAAAGTAAACAAAACCTTAGAACAAAAACCTGACTACCTATCCAAATCTCTAACTTGCTTCAAAACACAAGGGGTGGCACATGTTTCTTACCTAGTGTATATATCATAGTACCTGTGTGAAGGAAGAGTAAACCCCAGGGTTTCTAACCTAGTGTATATAACATATAGTACCTGTGTGAAGGAAGAGTAAACCCCAGGGTTTCTTACCTAGTGTATATAACATATAGTACCTGGGTGAAGGAAGAGTAAACCCCAGGGTTTCTTACCTAGTGCATATAACATATAGTACCTGTGTGAAGGAAGAGTAAACCCCAGGGTTTCTTACCTTGTGTATATAACATATAGTACCTGTGTGAAGGAAGAGTAAACCCCAGGGTTTCTTACCTGGTCAAGCTGACCCTGTGCGGGATGTGCGAAGAGAAGGTGACACCGAGTGCCAGACTTAACAATAACAAGTTTACGCCTTATGGCTTCAATTACAATTACAGGCTACCACACATAGTATCAACATGGGGTCAACAATCAAAACAACATCAATCCTCAATAACCATTGTAGTTGACTTAGCATACAGATAAACAAAGCATTCGCTCCCTGCCTCTCCTCCTGTCTGCCACCACAGTCATTCTTGTAGCGTGCAGACCTGTTGAATTGGCCGCTCACAGCTGCACGGAATGTAGACTGATGAATGGGCGTGGCCATGGAGATGTGTCAACCTGACTGAAGGATAGAGAGAGTGTGGAGAAAAGGAGGGCACAAACACACATACAACAATACGGCCACGTATATATACACATATGTACACACATACAGGGCCGTAACAATCAATATATCGAAAATCTTTTACTCCCTAATATTAGCCCCCAAAATCCAGTATCTGCATAACAGGCTTCTCATAAATGCTGCACTGGTCATTAGAGGACCAATCTCTTATTAAAATCTCCTTATTCAATAAAATTCTCACTTTAGTTTTAAATAATGTTGTAGCAGAGAGTAGTTTCATGTTCACAGTTGCGTTCTAAATTTCAAGCACCCGTTTTAACGCTTATGCATTTTAGCGTTATTAATACATAGATGTGGAGACATACATCTGGATTTTCTAAGGATATTGCTCCTAATTCTTCCTGTCTGTCCATTCCCCTTTAGGAGGCCATGATGGACCACTCGCTTCAGATGATCTCTTACATCGCTGACATAGGCAGCAGCCTTGTTCTAATGGCACGCAGGAAGCCAGTAAATTGTAATGAACAGGAGAGAGAGCTGGCAGCCAACTCCAGGCCGCTGAAGAAGTGCTGCATGATCTGTCACGTGTTCTCTTCTGAGGATGTTAGTCACTTAACAGAGCAATAGTTGAAACTGTTTAAGTAAAAAATACTTTTATTGTGTCTTTCTATTATCTTGCTATCAACTTGTACTGCTTTGACCCGTAGAAGTGCATCTCCTGGCCTAAAAGACATTACGACTAAGAATTGCATTTCTACAGTTAAATGTTGCTAAAAGCACATATGTGTATACAGTGGGGGAAAGAAGTATTGAACACGTATTTTATTAAATTAAATTTTTTTAATCATATTTCCAAAGCAGCTAGGGTTAGGGTGGACCTTGAAGTTTGCTACACAACATTTGGAGAATCCTATACTGGGACCACGAGATGTGGTCAGACAAGACAACAATTTTACTTTTTTGGCAACAATACGACGGGCCATGCTTTGAGGAGAAATGGCTCTGCATATGACCCGAGATGAAGATGAAACGTGGATGGACCTTCCAGCAGGACAATGATCCGAAACTGCAAAGGAGACTGTTAATTGGTTCCAGAAGAAGAAAATAAAGGTGTTGGAATGGCCCAGTCCATCACCAGACTTCATTTCTTAATGGCCCAGTCAATCACCAGACTTCAGTTCTTAATGGCCCAGTCAATCACCAGACTTCAGTTCTTTCCACAAATGTTCTATTAGGTTAAAGATCAAAATACACCAGCAAGGCCCTCGAAATCTTCAAGTCTGTCTGTGCTGAAGAATGGGCCAAAATCCCACATGAACATGTGAGAGATTAGTTTCTTCGTACAGGAATCGTCTTGTAGCTGTTATTGGAAACAAAAGCCTCTCCACCAAGTATTAAATGCATTTCAGTTAACGTGTTAAATCGTTTTTTCCTGTGTCATTCCACATATCTTTTTCATGGATTGGAATGTGATAATTTCTTTATCTGTAATTTTATTGAGTTAATACCAATGTCTGGTCAAGATTGTATGTGAACAGCTTCATTGGAAATGTGATTACAGAAAAAAACTTGTTTTTAGATTTGTTGAATACTAATTTTCCCCACTGTATATGTAATTTTCATTATTGCCATTTTATATCATATCATCATTATATTATCCAACTACCTTAGTCAAAGACCTTGGGACCTTGGTGACCTTGGGTTTCAAGGGTGTTGGGTGTTGCAGGCGCCTATAAAATTAAATGTATTATAATTATAATATGTGACCGCGGGGTACTTCATGTCGAACAGCCTAGTTGTCAGCACGTTTTGATTCCTAAGTTGCTGAAGAGGCACGATTCTTCTCTTTTCAATGTGGGGGTTAATGGAAAGCATACGATCTGTCTCTCTTTTAGGCCCAGATCATTGCACAGGCAATAGGTCAGGCATTTGGCGTAGCCTACCAACACTTCCTAAAGTCTAACGGCATCAAAGCCAGTGAACTGCGTCCTGGCGAGTACAGCGACTACCTGGGTACCCAGGAGCTTTACAACGGGGACCTGGTCCACTTCTCAGACTCGCAGAACATCCGGGAGGTGAGCGCAAAGAGATCTTTATATCACCGACACAAATGTCATCCCTACAAGCTTATGAGCTTAGTGCAAGTGATTCCCAAACTTTTTGGTCAGGTCCCCCCTTCATCATAATTGAATCCTCTTTCTATAAATGCTAATCACTGATGTTGCAAAATGTTGGCAATTAATTATTTTCAATAGTGTAAAATAAAAGTGAAGTTCAACTTTTTATTGAAAACAATGCTATGATGTAGTTGACCACAATAATGACGTCATACTAAACTTCATTTAGCTCGGGACTGTCCTGATGTAATGCAGTACATTCTTTGCATATACGGTGCCACTCTCTTGATGAGCACCTGTAGCCCACCCCGTTTCCGTTCCTTAAAATCATTTGAAATGTCGCTTATGTCTTGAGACGGTGTATTGGACAGCGGGATAGCCTTTCATTTTGTGACACTTGCATCATCAAGCATAGTTGACAAATGTCTAATGCAGCGCAGCGGGAAGTATTACAGTAACTCCTCTTTGTGCAATACGATAAGCGACTTTGTAAGAGGCCAATTGCGCTTTTGCAGTTACAGATGCGGCTTTGACAAAACAAATTTACTGCCTGCAAAAGCTGTCAAGGTTTCCTTGAAAAAAATTAAGTGGCTTATTCATAAAATTGGGATGCAATGTCTCAGCGTGTCACTGTCTTCTTAATTTGTTGGGTTTCATGCTGTCCGCTGCCAGAGTTTCTAGACACAAGACAGACACTGGTTTCTCCTCTCCTCCCACGATGTTAGCAGTGACCTCAGATATGCCTCATCATATTTTCTATTATGGAAACCGGCACTTGACTGGGTTGTGAAAACACACCTACTTTTCTTTTCATTGTTAAAAACCTATCCATCTCACAACGCCTTTACTTGTCTTTTTCTGATACCACGCTCTCAAAAAATTGCTAGCTTTTATTTTTGATTATTGGTGCGGCTGTATCCTATGAACGTGCTCTGTTTATTGTTTCCCCCTGAAACAACTGATATAATTTTGGTTGTGTGTTTCCCATGTATATTGATAGTAAATAAAATAAACAAAATCTCTCGTGCCCCTCCCATGCAATACCTGGGCGCCCCCCTTAGGGAGCCATTCGCTTAGTGTAAGTCGGTTTGCTAATGTTGCATGAAATGGATTTTTTCTGTTGCCCGTAGTCAGTGGTCATTCAAATGGTGCCTTGGCTTTGATACGTGGTGACAATAATTCAATAAAATGTTCTACTTCAGGTGACTATCATCAAATCTCCAGGGGAGATAGTGGGTCTGGCAGTGGTGGAGTCGGGCTGGGGCTCTATTCTACCCACCGTGGTGGTGGCCAATCTGCTCCACGGTGGCCCTGCGGAGTGCTGCGGTGAGCTCAGCATTGGAGATCGCATCATGTCGGTCAACGGCACCAGCCTGGTGGGCCTGCCTATAGCCACGTGCCAAAGCATCATCCGGGTAAGGCAGGGGAAGGAAAGCTGCTTTATTCACTGTCTGGCTCTCTTCAGGTCTAAGATTTTTCCTGATGTGAGTCTATCTGACAACATGTCTCTTGAAGTTTATTTAAGAATGTTTCTTTGAGTTAACGCTAGAGGGCATTGGGTTTCTATTTTTGTTAAAACGTACACTACCGCTCAAAAGTTTGGAGTTACTTACAAATGTCCTTATTTTTTAAAGAAAAGCAACAAGTAAAAAATCGACAAAAATGATATAGCAGAAATATAGTCTATGTGATGTGGTAAATGACTGTTATACCTGGAAACGACTGATTTTTTAATGGATTATCTACATGGACGTACACAGAGGCCCATTTTCAGCAACCGTCACTCCTGTGTTGCAATGGCACATTGTGTTAGCTAATCCAAGTTTATTGTGATAAAAGGCTAATTGGTCATTAGAAAACCATTGTGCAATAATGTTAGCATAGCTGAAAACTGTTGTGCGCATAAAACAATTTTTGCACACAAGTGTCATATGAAAGTGTGCAGTATTATTTGAAAGCTAACACCTTGTAATTTCTTAAGGTGTGCTAATTTGTTGTATTGACAATTGCACTCACACAATAATACACTGTTTTTCATATATTAATTAATGTTTCAAATGTAATACATGAATTTCCTATGTCAGATATTTGAAACTTTGGACATTGAAGATGTCTGCCATGTCTAGGCAAAGATTTGAGCACAAGTGTTAATGCAAATTTAACTGCTTAACACTAAACCAAAATCTGTGCACTTCTTGCTGTCTCGCCATGCGTGGAATGGTGGGACAAAACTAATCTAGCAATTTATGGTAGCACGGTGGCTCGGTGGTTAGCACTGTTGCCTCACAGCAAGAAGGTCCTGGGTTGGGATGGATGGAATCTAGCAATACACACTGTTTAAGTTTGACTCAAGTTGAAAACTCATGCGGGTGGCACTTTGTGTCTCAGAGTTTGAATTGTACATGATACTAGCCAGCTAGTTCAAAAAGTAAAGACAGCGCTAGTATAACTAGGCAGGCTGCTCGGCCAATATCAATAAGATTACTTCAAGATTGGTTTTTTGATGTATCCCCGCTGGGAATGGATATTTACATTTCAGTGCCAAGGACAGAAAGACCAAAGCCAGGGAAATATCCCGCATGCCCCCTGTCAAATCGCACACTGGTTGAAGCTGAGACCAGTGTTAAGCTGTGCTTAAAGCGGTTGTGAGCCATCTATCATGCAAGCTGTTGACTCTCAGAAACATGTCTTCTGATTCTGTTGTTTGCAGTACTGCAGTTTACCGCTTACCTTTGTACCATTTCGGGTCATTCACTGGACTTGAGCTGCATAAATCTCAATAAAAAGTGAAAACATTGAGGTGTTCTAAAACTTTTGACCGGTAGTTTACATTTTTGTGACAGTTTCCGTATACATAGAAAATGCAGTTCAAATAATTTGTTTGCTTCAGCCAAGCTTTGATGTGACTCATTAAAGGGAACCCCTATCCCTCCTTCCTTAAAAGTACTTATCACCTTGAGGTTTTTGGCATGTGGAACCTTCCATCTTGAAACAGGCGATTTGTGTGACGTAAGGGAATCGACTGTGTGAAAAGTAGTACTCAAAGTCTGCAATGCTATATATGAACTGAAAAAGGATTACATCAAATTCCCCAATGCTGCTAACCAGGCCACCTACAAGGTGGAGGTCCATGAATATGGGAACTTCCTGGAGTAATTGGCTGTATTGGTGGATGTCATATTCATTAAGTGTCCCTCTACAGCAGATGCTTAGGAGCTAAAAACTTGTTTTTCAAAAAAAAAATACCAGGTGTGTGCACTCCCACTATGCAGTTCTCCAACGTGCATGTTTGGTAATTGGAAGAGTCGTTTCCAGTATCTCAGAAACACATTGCATCTCAAACCAAGAAGATGCTGCCTTGTCATTATTGCAACAGCAGTGCTTCATTATTACTCAATGTCGTGAACTTTAGCGTACTGCTTTTTTAAATCAAGACGTTTATTTAAGAGGCGACCCCAGACTTTCTGTAGTTATGCAAATACGACCCGTACGAGGACATTGTGGACAACAGAATGCGTGGGCACGTCTTTCGCAGTAGCCCATCTTCTGCTGTCGTAAACAATCTCAACTTCTTTACCCATGACCTTCCCCTGCAATGCAGCCATGGAGTGTCTTGGAACATTGCCTCTGATACATTCACGTTCCAAATCTTGGATGACAAGAAGGCTTTCACAGTGTTTCCGCTAGGAAACGAGGTGCTAGCAAGCTAACGTTAAAAATAGATATTTGCCACAATGCTTCAAAATGTTTGCCTGAATCACAAAACCCCCATTTCTTTATCGTGTATATGGGGCCATAACTAGGCAGATGTATGTTGCAATGGCAGTCGTTATGAAACTGGTAAAACCTGTACAAACAGTGAGTGGAATCTAACTTGTTAGATGAAAACAATATACCATAAGTCTAGCTGTCCAGGAAACAAAATAAAACATTTAATTTAAAACTTTATTCCAATCTCAACCTCTCACAAATTGCAAATATTAGTCTGCAGTCGTGCAATGACATACGAGTCTGAGACATTTGAGTCTTGGTGTACAATGACTTAACAATTTCATTCACATTTTAAATGTCAGTCTTTCATGATAAAAAAACAGTAATGGAAATCCACTAGCTATGTGATTCTGCAAAAAACATTATTTGTGGATTTTACAAGTTTCACTTCTTAACCAAATGTTTTTACTCTATCTTAAAGGGTCATGCTCGAAGAGAGACAGAAAGGGGTCAATAAGCAGACTGCATTAGTGATAAGCAAACCGATTTAGTGAGAAATGGCAACCAAGCAGAAGGAGAAAGGGAGAATGATCAGGCAACTGAAGCAACTCCTCCTGAAGTCTCGATAGTAGGCCTATTTTCAATCTCAAAACTGTGGAACGACAATTCTGAGACCATTTAAAGAAACAAACTCCTGGGGGAGCATAATTATTTGATGACACCTCTGCCCCCGGACCACCTTAGAGGGTTTAGAATTCTACACCAATTTTACACCATTCCACCATTTTCCACAAAATAGGGGCCCCCAACCAACATTTTGCATAGGGCCCCCAAAAAGCTAGAAACAGCCCCGCAGCCTAGACCAGAAAATATCAAGTTCAAGTTCAGAAAAAACACAAATGTACCTGGGTTTTCAAACACCCACACTCGTTCCACATGGGCGGCGCATAGGAGCTCATGATTGGCATCACTCGCCGCGTCCTCGACTGCATGCTCCTCGAAGCAAGGTCACGCCTCACACATGAAGTCCTCACAACCCTCATGGCTTAGGTGACTGCCGTGATAAACTTTAGACCTCTCATCCCCTTGTCTTCAGACCCAGAGTCATCCCATCTTCACTCCAGCTGTAATGCTGACTCAGAAGATGGGTATTTTTCCTCCTCCTGTAGGCGACTTTGGTGAAAAGACAGTTCCTTAAGAAAGAGTGGAAACAAGTTCAGAGCCTTTTTGGAGTAGATTGAGACCAGAGTACCTTCAGACGTTTCAGAGCCGACATAAATGGCAGGACAAAAAGCCACACCTCAAAGAGGGGGACATGGTCCTGATGAAGGACAAACAATGGTCTACTTTTCACTCTTCTTTCTGTCATCTTATGTAAACGTTTGTCTTTTTGTTGTTGTCTAAACAGGATTTAAAAAACCTAACAAATATTAAGCTTAGTATTGTCCACTGCCCTCCCGTTACCATGGCCATCATCAAGCGACCAGATCCCAAGTTCCAGCTGGGCTTTAGTGTGGAGGATGGTATAGTAAGTGAATGTTTCTTTCTTTCAACAACAATATTTTATTGGAAACAAATCTTATTAGGTACCATTGTAAATACAACAGCCGGATCCATGCCACTGTCCTCTATCTATGTCCACTTTTTAATATGTAATCTCATTCGTTCAGATCTGCAGTTTGATGAGAGGGGGCATAGCAGAGAGAGGAGGCATTCGTGTGGGGCACCGCATAATTGAAATCAATGGTCAGAGTGTAGTTGCCACACCCCATGAGAAGATTATCCACATACTGACTAATGCTGTTGGGGAGGTAAGAATAGAATTACCCAAAAATGTATGATGATATTCCAACAAGGATAGTTTTGCTCTTCAAATTACCAGTGAATGGGGTAAAGGATAGTTTGTTTTTGTAATGAAACTTTCATTTAACTAATTAATCACTGTATTATTTTATCTTTAAAAAATAGGTGCTATCACTACTTTTTAAGTTGTAATCTTTCTGAGCAGATTCATTTGAAGACCATGCCGGCCTCTACATATCGCCTTCTTACAGGACAAGAACAGCCAGTGTTTCTCTAAAGATCTGAGAAGCTACTTCATTTGTGCAAGATGCTGGAAAAGTAGTGCCATTTTTTGATGATACATGAACTTTCGCATTCTCAAACTATGCAATATGCTGTCTCATCTATTGAAGGTTATGTTCTTGTTTAGCTGTATGTTTGTATTTTGAAGAAGCAGTTTGTTAAAATATCCTCGGAAAGGTGAAGTGATGTGGATACCTTTATGGACGGATTTATAATGAAAAGCGAGATAATTTTGACTATTTTGTGAATACGCTGTCTTATATCTGCTAAATAACAGCATACAGTAAGAATAGAACAAATCCAGGTTGTCCAGATGGTTATGCATTGTTGCTAGCCTCATGAATGCGTACTCTGAGATGATAAATGTGTTTTATAAAGTGCTTCCATCGATTATACCCACCAGTGGATGTCAATAAGTGCTATGCGCAGTATTCATTTAATTACGTAGTTAAGCAGAAAGGTTTATCTGCAATGCTTCCCTTGACATTGCATTCTGCATGCCATATCACCTAACCCACCAGCTCCCACCCATTGTCAGTGCATTAACAATTTAAAATGAATGCTGAATTAAAGGTTACATTTAAATGATAAAGAAAGTAATACTTTCAAGGATGACTTTTTGGAATTTCTATTGAAGTGATGTATGCGTGTTATTTATTCATTTCGAAGTATATGTCACTGAATAATAGCGTTGAAACAAAGAATAGAAAGTACACAGAATTTATTAATGTCTTTCAAAAACAGAGACTTTGATACCTTGATACCTTGATAGTAGATGGGGGCTCAACTGTGCACATTTCTTCTAGACTATACATCATTATTTTCTTAAAACGTCCACCCAAACTCTGTGAGTCTATATGCAAAATATGCAGTCAGGGTACCAAGTCAAGTAAATATTTTTTCTGATTTTGTTTTCATTATAGCATTTATGTAATTAAAAGTGATATACAATTGTAAGATGTACTTTCTTTATTGACTCAAAAATCAGGGCTCGTATTCAAAAAGCATTTTATCTAGCCACGAAAGGCCTGATTTACTAAAGGTTTGCATGTGCAAAAAGATGTGCAAATGTCATACCAGCTGCAAAAAAAATCCAAGCTGATCCACTAATGAGGTGCAAGAATGACTGCGTCGTTCTAATGGATAATTTAGCACACCTTGTCCATATTGCGTGTTTGCCCTAACGCATATGCAAGAATGGGTGTTTCTTGAGTGCAAAATACTTGGAAGATACTTGCAAATACTTTCAGCACCCACAATGCAATTTACCAAGCCTGAAAGTAAGTAATAATAATAACTATTTATATAGCGCCTTTCAAAACAGGGTAACAAGGTGCTTTACAATAAAAATTATTGTAAAATAATATTAAAACAGTAAAATCAGGTAATAAAAATAATAAATAAAAGGTGGCGATTAAGAGAAAGCTTTAAGATAAGTGAATTTTAAGAAGTGATTAAAAGTAAACTGAGGTGGCCAGCCTGGAATTCCAAAGCTTAGGGGCTCGAACAGCAAAGTCCCGGTCACCCTTACTGCAGAATTTGGATCTTTGAACTATTTAAAGGGCCCTGCTGGAGGATCTCATGCAGCAATCGGGTTTTTAAGGTACAAGCAGATCGCAGATATAGGCAGGTGCCAAACCATTCAAGGCTTTGAACACCAGCAGTAAAATCTAACAATCAATTCTAAAACTCACAGGTAACCAATGACGGGCTGCAAGGACAGGTGTAATGTGGTCTCTTTGTCTAGTACGAGTTGAAAAACCTGGTAGCAGTGTTTTAAATCAATTGCAATCTTTGGATCTTTTGCTTGCTGATTCCAGAATAAAGTGCATAGAACTGAACAGAGGCCTAGAGAACATTGAGAAGTCAGGGTTGGCAGGAAAGCTAAAACTATGGTGCCTACAGTTCGGACTTCTACCCCGGCTCATGTGGCCATTGACAGTGTATGATGTACCCATCACTAAAGTTGAAAAGCTAGAAAGAAGAGTCAGCTTTTATGCTAGGAAATGGCTAGGGGTGCCACGGTGTCTTAGTAGCGTGACTCTTTACGGGAAAGGAGCTCTGGAACTGCCGCATTCCGCGTTTACAGAGGAATTTAAGTGAGTAAGTGAGAATTTAAGTAAAAGCAGCCCTTAAACATACGGAAATAGTAGGACAAGTACAACATGGACGAGGAGGATTTGGACTTGGTACAAGTAAACAGAGATGGTCAAAAGCAACCCCTTTGGAACAACGCAAATTAGTGATAGAACAGATACGTAAGCAAGAGGAAGCAGTAAGGAGCGCCAAAACTGTCTCACAAGCCAAACAGGGGCGATGGGTGAACTGAGAAAGTGTAGAGCAGACGAAAATTACCTGGAAAGACTTGTGGGGAATGGAATCCACAAGAAATTAGCTTCATTGTTAGGGCAACCTACGACATACTGCCAACACCAACAAATCTCAGCCAATCGGTAGGTGAGGATCCAACTTGCCCCCTCTGTGGTGGGATGGCTAATCTCAAACACATAATGGCTGGGTGCAGGACGAGCCTTGCTCAAGGAAGATACACCTGGCGCCACAATCAAGTACTAAAATGCTTGGCTGAGTCAATAGAGCATAGGCGCTCAACAGTTAATGCCCTGCCAATTGGAGCAGAGGGCGACATGCACCACATTCGCTTTGTCAGGGAGGGAGTTCCGGGAAAGAAGAGTTATAGAGCAAAACAAAGCTCAGGGCAGCTGAGGAGAGCATGTGATTGGAAAATGCTTGCTGATGTCGGCCAACAACTGAGAGTCCCATCGGAGATTGCAACAACCAACTTAAGACCAGACTTATTACTCTGGTCCAACACACAGCAAATTGTTTATTTTATAGAGCTAACAGTCCCGTGGGAAGAAGCAATCGACGAGGCTTACGAAAGAAAGAAACTCCGCTACAGCGAATTAGCAGCTGTAGCAGAACAGCGAGGTTGGAGAACAAAGGTGTGCCCTGTGGAAGTTGGATGCCGTGGATTTGTGGCAATATCAACTACCAAACTACCTAAGGAGTTAGGGATCTGCGTCAAAGATTTCCGCCAGACCATAAAAGCTATATCAGATATAGCAGAAAGAAGTAGCCAGTGGCAGTGGCTGAAAAGGAAGGATCCTATATGGGCACAGAAGTAAAGAACATCATGCTGAAAAACCAACAAAGGATTAATCTCAGGACAAAGGTATAAAAGGTAAGTCTTTCCTGCAGAGCGTCATTTATCAAGCCTGCAGGAACGGAGTAGGGAAAGATTATCTTCTTTTCAGGTGGTAAGTATCCCTGCAGAGTTGCCAGAAACTGCCTGCAGGCATAGGGAATAGGGATAGGAATATTGATATTTGTAGAGTGTCTTATATTAAGCCTGCAGTAACAGAGTAGAGAAAGATTATCTTCTTTTCAGGTGGTAAGTATCTCTGCAGAGTTGGCATTGAAAGCCTGCAGGAATAGGAATTAGGGATAGGTATAGGGATATCTCTGTTTAATAAGTAACTTTAAACTTTTTTGTTTGTTTTTTCAAATATCTGGCCGTGCCGAGAGCGGATATAGAGGGGGTGGCTCTGAGACGTCATTGCTCACCGTTAAGCCTTCTGGAGGTGTCGTGGGCTCAAATTAACGAAACATCTGGGATGGAGGGTGCCCACTTGAAAACCCCAATGACATATCTGCTCTCAACCCAAGTCCATTCTAAAATATTGTCTTTTGAAGTGCTCATCGTGGAATATGGCATAATGGATATTATAACGTCCTATCCTGTGTATATTGAAAACATTGCAATTGTCGATTCTGGAGGAGATGACCTTTTCTAAATCTGCAGATGAAAGGAATGATCTGATTTTGCTTAGCTGTCTAAGTTGGCAAAATAATAATAATAATAATAATAATATATTTAATTTATAGGCGCCTTTCTAAACACCCAAGGTCACCGTACAATACATATCCAATAAAAACAGCACAATATACAATTCAGGATGCAATAAACATAGGACAGAGACATCGATGAACATCACAAAATTAAGAGTAAAGGGTATTAAACAACAAACACATTAATTATGTCAGCTTTTCAAATGTTGTACAAAATAAAACAATTAAGCAGAAGGCTTTCTCAAATAGAAAGGTTTTTAGGCCTGATTTAAAAGTGGATAGAGTCTGAAGCTTCCTCAGATGGTCTGGGAGGGATCAAAAAGCAACATCGTATCACATTGGCCACCTGAGTGTCAAAGCACAACTCGGAATCAAAGATAACACCAAGTTTGCGGGCCCCCTTACGGACGTTATTTGATAAGGTGCCTAGATTGAATGAGAGATTATTAATGATGCTGGTGTTATTACTACATGGGGTAATGATGATAATTTCTGATTAAGAGTCATTGGCCCAATCCCAACTGCCTATTTTACCCCCCTTGCCCCAAGGGAGGGCTTCTTTAAAAATGTACACAATGGCATGTTTAAAAAAAGAGGAAAATACCAGTAAAGAGGGAGCAGTTTATAATGGCTAAAATATTGGGATCAACTGTCTGAAACACAGCTTTTAAAAACCAAGTGGGAATGCAGTCAGGGAGGCAGGAGGATGATTTTGAAAGTGCAACAGTGCTTTCCAGAGTTGACAGAGAGATTTCACTGAAGTGGATGAGACTTAATGATGAGACTGGGCAAGTGTTAGAATCAGGCTCTCTACAGCCAGTGTTAAAATGATGCCTAATGTCTTCTATTTGATTGCAGAAACATCTTAAAAATTATTCACATTTCTCAGGTGATGATTAAAATGCCTTGGTAAGCAATGACTGTGTTTATCATTTTAAATAGGATTCTGGGATTATGACCTTGATTGGAAATCAGCTCTGAAAAGTAGGTCCCATGCTTCTTTGACACTGGTAATTGAACATGATATTTTCAAGAAGCAGGGGAGACACTAAGTTGATCCTTTTTCCATTTCCTCTCTGCCTTTCTGAATTGTCTATTTGAAGCCCTTTAGTCTCCATTCCACCAGAAGGCAGAGAGGAATGCTTTTTCTTTTTACATTTCACTGGGGCTACAAAAACTACAAAAGATATTTGTGGAAGTGCTATGAAAATTACTGACATGTTCGTCTACAGAGATGCCATGTGGAGCACCAGAATCAAAAAATATGTTAGCGGCAATGAAGGCCTGGCAGAAGCAAGGAACAGAGAGTGACGTTAGGGGGTCAGAGCGAATCAATGAGGTAGCTTTTGGGTCGGCAGAGAGGAGAGAAGTCTGGAAAAGCACTGCTTTGTGATCTGAGACAGCAAAATCAATGAAGTTTACATTTTCAACACAATAACCAAGCGAGAGCACAAGGTCAGGTGTGTGCCCTTTGTCATGACTGGGGAGCTTTACATGTTGTGTCAGATTAAACAAACCTAAAAGTTTACCAAACTTAAAAGCATGCGAAGAGGAGGACGGACAACTAACATGGATATTAAAATCACCAACAATAAGAACTCCTTGATACTACAGTATAATGATTGATAAAAGTTCAGAGAAATCTTGAATGAAACCAGAAATAACTTGAATTCAGTAGGCAGAAATTAGCTGAATCAATAGCAGGGATAGAAGATGTGGTTTTAAATGTCATGAGCTTGTTTCTAATTTGACAATGCGTAGATATGGGTGTTGTCGACTGCCTAACAGTAATGGATGAATTGGTGGGGGAAACAAAACCAGCATCAGCAGGACCTGCATTGTCTGGAACCAGGGTGAGATGTACCGGGGTAGGACACAGGGCATTCTCACATTCTCAGTCAATATCCCTGTTCCTTTCCTATTAAGATGCAGACCATCATATTTAAACAAGTCTCGCTTAGTCCAGAAGTAATAAAAGTGACTAATAAAACCAAGACCAGTGGCAGTAGTAAAACTACAGAGCCCTTGGATATGGTGGGAGTGGGACCAGACAGGATGCATCTCCTTCCTAGGCTTTCAACTGTGGAAGCCAGAGACTCAAGTTCCATAGTGCAGCTTCATGGATTGCCTGGACATGACGTCATTTGTGCCTGCGTGCACTCAGAGTATGGACAGAGGGATGGATGTCGAGGAGAGCAGGAGTTAATTCAATAAATTGTCTTGCCTCCTGAGAGACAGTATGTAATAGCACCTTACAGTTTAAAAAATCTGATAAGAGTCACCAACAACTAAAATCTCAGGATGCAGTTTCAGGGTTGCCTTTGTAGGTTGCAAGTTTTGACCTCTGATAGTGACTGACCGTCAAAGTGCTGCCTATGCACTGGTTGATTAATTACTAATGTGGGGATAGACGCAGGAATCGCTGCATGAGGCTGTTGTAGCTGGCGCCGACTGGAATAGGTTGTCATGTTCCAAGTGCAGGAGAGCCAAACGTTTATATCTGGGATCTGGGGTTAGGGTTGGGGGTGGGGGGGGGGGAGACTCGAGCCCATCGCCGAGTTGATACTGGCCAGTGAGGTACGAAGTAGAGGTATGGCAAGCCAAATGGGTCAAATATCAAATGTGTTTTGTAAAAAAAATTTACGCCTGGTTTAGACTTCTGCGAAGGAGCACGTAAAAGTCTCTGTGTAGCTTCGCAGAGAAAGGGTTAAAAGGAAAGCGTAGCTCACCGAGGCCCGTCGACGTGATGACGGGGACCTCCCAAATCCTAACAGCGCGTTGCGCAAAATGTCTTCTCAGTGCGTCAAACAATCGCTGATCGGTTGAGCATGGTAGGAACCAAGTATATATTCGTTGACATTTTTGCTGTATCCAAACATATTAAAATGCAGATGACACAATGAACTGGAGCAGATAGGCTGATTTTCAATAGCCTGTGAATCATATTAGTGGTTATCTGTGCACTTAGCTTGTACAAATACGAAATACTTTTTTTAAATAACATCTATTGCTTTATTGCTTTAAGCAGCAAGAAATGGATCTGCAATCACCACGTTAGATACAATGACCGAATTATTGGACTTAATCCACTTTTATTTTCTGCTTGTTTTGCGCATTCTGAAATGTTACTGTCCACTCTGCGTACATTAGCCTATACAGATATCTCAAATATCTGCGGTTATACAGGTGAAAACATCAGTGCGACCTTCTAGATTTAGCCTGCACGATAAGAACTGGCTGAAGAAAAAAAGGCAGTAAGAATAAAGTTTGTTTTACAAAATTTTTTAGTCATAAACAAAGTATTACACTCAAATTAAAAGTATAAAAGCTCTGTCACAATAGAATGATAAAAATATGACTATTTATGTGAAACCAACCAGTTCGACTGTTGACTTAAAAATAATTGGAATAAATGACATTGTTAGGTAGAAAATCATAAGGTAAACAATAAAAAGGCATGCAAAACTATTAAAACTAATTATAGAAACCAAACATAAACAAAAGAGAAAATTTGAGTTTTACAAATATAGAGTAGGCTAAATGTGACTTATTAAAAAGTTCAATAATAAATTTTTATTGAAAATAATTTGTGGTTGAGAACAAACCACTATATAGAGCAGACAGTTACACTGTTGTTGGGAAAAAGTGGTGACCAAAACAGTTTTCTACTAATTATTACCACAAAGTACATTTTGTATTGTCTATATTAGGCCTATGAGACCTAACTATGAGTGCAGTGGTTAGGCTTATCATGTTCTGTATGGCCAAACACATCCTTACTTTAATTTGGTAAAGAAGTCTAGGCTACATTCTGGGTCACAACATGCTAAGGTAAATCATTTGTTGAATAGTTTAAAAAAATCACTGTTCACCAAATATTGCAGCAGCATTTTTGAGCTATCACTGATTCTCCGGCTTATGATCAACACATGTTTTATCCTAGTTGATGCTGATTTATTAGTTAAAATATGGTGGTAGTAGCTTTACACATGATTTCCCAAAATACTCCTATTATTTTGTATAAGTGGGAAAAAAATGTAATCGTCTGAAAGGCTATGAGTTAACTGATTGGTCACTGCTGCTAGCATTCATCTGGATCAAACCAATGAAAGATGAAGTGGTGCCCATTAGTCCAACTAGCCAGTTGGGAAAGTATCCCGCCCAAAGAAAGCCAGGTGGCATCCAATGAATGGCGTTGCTAAGATCGGCCATGCTGCTGAGAACACTGAGAAACTCCAATCTCATTTGTCTCCTGAGCTGAGATTGGCTGGATACATTGCTGTCACTTTGGAAAGAGAAACATTGACCATTGATTACTCAATGTCAAAACCATGTATATTGGCTACATTAGTTTTTATATACACTTTTCACAAACACTTAACATATGCACATACAGTAGATGCACAAGAAACTACACGTGTGCAATATTACATAAATGGAAGCACATAAAATGTTTTACATTGCACTTTACCTAAATGCAACAACACAACACATAACAACACAAGGTGTATTGTTAAAGATGAATCAGCACCTCTTATAGGCTTAGAAGCCTTTAAATTATACTCTCAGTAAAGACTCACATGTTGACATTGTTGCCAGCACATTTCCTCAACTTTCTTCTTAGAAGCATGAGAAGCCTAATTGACCTGAAAACAATAACTTCAGTAAGAGCAAACTCTTGAGTGAGTTCAGCACCAAATAAATTGGTTATTTAATTCTATTTCGGAATCAAATATAGAATCCAAAAATAAATATTTATTTGTTTCTTATTTTAACCAGACTATGATCTTTAGTTTTAAACTTTGTTAACATAGTTTCTCATTTTAATAAGATCCGGTATTACCGAAGTATGCCGAGAAGTAGGGATACTCCCCATAATGTTGTACTGAACATCCACCATTTGTCAGGCTGTACTTTGATGAGCTCAGTTTCAGCAGCCCATGCTACGTGTTCACATGGGTAATACAACTGGTCAGCCAAGTTATTTAGCACAGACATCCAGCGCAGGCTTAAATCTTTTTCCTGAGAATGAGTCAAAATTGGCCACTGTTAAAACTAAAATGACCAGCAGATTGCAGAAATTAGAGAGATGGCAAAATGTTATAACATGGATAGGTTTTAATGGAATAGATACGGAACCACATATGGATGTCCATTAAAATGATTGGCATTAAAAAATAAATAAAACCTTATTTTACCCTAGCTCCTAGACCGTAACTCTGTGAATATGCAAGCATGGAGAGGTCATCGAAGAGTCGCAAAACTGTCCGGCATTGACTAAGCTGGGCTGAGAACAGCAGAAGACTCTTTCCCAGCTGGGCAGCAGATTCTGTCATCTCAGGCAACACACCACCCACCAACTGAGACCCATAGCAGACTGTCCTTATCTGTAATCCCCCAGGGAAAATAAAACGCTCAAATAGAAGGTAGAGCAAAGTTTTACAACAAGAAGTTGTAATGGTTGGGTATGGAAGCCTACAAGGGACTTTATTCAAATGATAATGTAAACTTGAAAATTAAAATGCAATTCCACAATAGCATTATCCGTTTCTACATATGTATGTGTTATTTGAGACAAAATGTAAATGAAAATGCAATAATCACATTTGCATTTTCATATGCTCCTCTGGGCATTCTATGTCAATATTAAAATGAAAATGAAAAAGTATTAGACACTTAATTTTCAAAGTCCTACCCCGCCATACTGCGACAACATTCCAATGTTAATTCAAATTTGAAAATTAAAATGCAATATAAAAAATTTTGCCTAATTTTCCATTTGTGGAAACATAATTTATGTTGCAATTAAAATTAAAATGCAGTTGTCTAACAATTTAAAAATGAAAAGTAAATGGCATTTGCCATTTAATTTTCATAGACTTAATCTTCTGTACTACGCTGTATTCAAATTCAATACGTGAATCAGTGCTACTAGTGTATGTTGTATGTTGACCCCAAGAGAGGCCTGATGAGAGGACTGACACATTCCATTTACATGTTCATGTTGACTACAAGAGAGTGTGGTGACATGTAAATGTAAATGCAATAGACTAGCAGCGCTGATTCACGTATTGCATTTGAATATTGCCCACTGCACAGAATAGTACAGAAGTTTAAGTCTTTGAAAATGAAATGGCAAACATTTTTTATGTTGCATTTGAATTTTCGAATTTGAATTAACATTTTAATATTGTCCGCAATATGGCGGGGTAGGACTTTGAAAATGAAATGTCTAACAGCTTTTCCATTTTAGTTGGAAATACATTGACATACTAAGGCTCAAAGGAGCATGTGAAAATGCAAATGGAATTATTACATTTTCATTTACATTTTGACTCAAATAACACATAGGCCTACATATGTGGAAAGTGATAATGCTATTGTGGAAATGCATTTTAATTTTCAAGTTTACATTATCATTTCAATAAAGTCCCTTATATGCTTCGATAGTTGGGTTTTAAATATTCTTCTTTTGTGCTATGTTATCTGCAACATAACTAAACTAAATCTCTCTAAGAACAGTCCATTAATGTTTATTTATTTGGCCTACCACTTTATCTCGTCCTCTGTAAGATTCAAGCACATTGACCAGTGATTCCAAATGATTTTGCATGTCAACAAATAGCAGTGTAGCAGTAAGCGTAGCAGTGGCTATTATAGCTTAGATCGTTTTATAGTTCACCACTTTAACAATATGTAAGCGTCAAATAAACCATTTTTTCCCAAGTCAACACTAACGCTACAAGTGGTAGGTTTCATTTATCCTCACGTCATTTATTTGTTCAGCACTTTGACCGACACACATTCAACTACAGACCGCAGCTCTAGACACAAGCCGCCAGGCACAGACAGGATGTGATGTACTTTCTGGATATGGCGTAAGGTTCCTGGATGTAGAGTGGGGGCTTTAACACATATGCTGTGTTCGAAATCGCCTACTATGCATACTTAACATACTACATTTGACCGAAAATGAGTATGCAGTATGTCAACGGTACATAGTATATTTGAGTATGAAAAAAGTTCCCGGATGACATACTCAAATTGGGGAAATGTTGAGTACCCGAGAGAGGTTACTAGACGATGGTTCACGCCCCAAAATGCAATTCGGCCAATTACAAAAATGCTGGGGTTTTGGTCACTCTTATTCTAGATTTCGGTTTAAGTAGTTAATAGACAATATGCTACTCATTGAGTATGTAGTAAATAGTATTGAAGTAGGCGATTCCGAACACAGCCATAGTGAGTGTGAGTGGTTGTCTGTCCCATATACATAGTCAGTATGTACTCGTTGAGTATGCAGTAGATAGTATTTAAGTAGGCGATTCCGAACACAGCCATAAGTATATATCCCCTCGAAGGCCGCTGCTGTAAGTCACCGCCATGCGTCTGCAGGTCCGCCATCTTGGAGCGGTCAAGATCCGCGGGTAAACAAATACAACGTGTATGTATTGAGAGAAGGCAACAAAGCAGACAAAATCGATTGTAACTCGCCTTAGTCTGAACTGATTTTCATTACATTTGTTTTGTTTTAAAGGTAGGAAATTGAACATGACACGGGTTTCCTCTTGGAATTAAATTCAGTTAGGCCTACTGGGGGCGGCTCTATGTCAACACATTAACCTTTTGAATAGCCACAACTTCCACTGGGACATGCAGGCTCCGATTTCTGAATAGGACACATCAGGTGTAAATTATTTAGAATATCAGCTTTTGTGAGTTTCTACAAAAATGTAGATTTCTATATTTATATAAAGCCGTTATCTATCTATTATTAGGCTAATTCTCAGGCCCAAGTTTAGAGAAGAACATCCAGTCAACTCAGCAGTACACCCCAAGACACATATGTTAACTTCACTTCTGCAGGCAAGACAGTTACCATTACACAGACAATGTAACAAATCGGAAATATAAAATGTTCATCTTCAATAATTCACTTAAGACACTGACATATGCAATATAATTTTTTCAACATACACAGGATAGGATGTTATAATATCCATTATGCCATATTCCAAGATGAGCACTTCAAAAGACAATAGTTTAGAATGGACTTGGGTTGAGAGCAGATATGTCATTGGGGTTATCAAGTGGGCACCCTCCATCCCAGATGTTTAGTTAATTTGAGCCCACGACACCTCCAGAAGGCTTAACGCTGAGCAATGACGTCTCAGAGCCACCCCCCTCTATACCTGCTCTCGGCACGGCCAGATATTTTAAAAACAAAAAGTTTAAAAAAATAATAATAATAATTTTTGGTTTATTAAACTGAGAGATACCCCTATACCTGTCCCTAATTTCTATTCCTGCAGGCTTTCAATGCCAACTCTGCAGGGATACTTACCACCTGAAAAGAAGATAATATTTCCCTACTCTGTTACAGCAGGCTTAATATATGACGCTCTGCAGATGTCCCTATACCTATTCCTATTCCCCATGCCTGCAGGCACTTTCTGCCAACTCTGCAGGGATACTTACCACCTGAAAAGAAGATAATCTTTCCCTACTCTGTTCCTGCAGGCTTGATAAATGACGTTCTGCAGGACAGACTTACCTTTTATACCTTCGTCCTGAGATTAATCCTTTCTTGGATTTTCAGCATGATGTTCTTTACTTTTGTGCCCATATATGATCCTTCCTTTTCAGCCACAGCCACTGGCTACTTCTTTCTGCTATATCTGATATAGCTTTTATGGTCTGGCGCAAATATTTGCCGCAGATCCCCTACTCCTTAAGGAGTTTGGTAGTTGATATTGCCACAAATCTATGGCATCCAACTTCCACAAGGCACACCTTTCTTCTCCAACCTCGCTGTTCTGCTTCAGCTGCTAATTCGCTGTAGCGGAGTTTCTTTCTTTCGTAAGCCTCATCGATTGCTTCTTCCCACGGGACTGTTAGCTCTATAAAATAAACAATTTGCTGTGTGTTGGACCAGAGTAATAAGTCTGGTCTTAAGTTGGTTGTTGCAATCTCCGATGGGACTCTCAATTGTTGGCCGACATCAGCAAGCATTTTCCAATCACATGCTCTCCTCAGCTGCCCTGAGCTTTGTTTTGCTGTATAACTCTTCTTTCCCGGAACTCCCTCCCTGACAAAGGGAATGTGGTGCATGTCACCCTCTGCTCCAATTGGCAGGGCATTAATTGTTGAGCGCCTATGCTCTATTGCTTCCGCCGAGCATTTTAGTACTTGATTGTGGCGCCAGGTGTATCTTCCTTGAGTAAGGCTCGTCCTGCACCCAGGCATTATGTGTTTGAGATTAGCCGTCCTGCCCCAGAGGGTGCAAGTTGGATCCTCTCCTACCCATTGGCTGAGATTTGTTGGTGTTGGCAGGACGTCCTAGGTTGCCCTAACAATGAAGCTAATTCTTGTGGATTCCATTCCCCACAAGATACTATACTATAATATAAGAAAAGTACAATATAATACAATACTATAATATAATAGTGTAATATAGTACAATATAATATAATACAATAATAATACCACAATACAATAATATAATAATACAATACTAGTGTGTCAAGTGTTTGAGACCAATGTTCAGAATCAGATATAATGCAGTCATATGTAAACAAAAATAATTGGGCTCTAGAGCAACTAGGTATAACGTAAGTCAAAGTAGTTCCCTCTCTTGGACAAACTTAATTCCTCTCCATCGCAACTTTGCAATTGCAAAAAAGTTTGGCAACGTGGTAGTAGTAGACAGGACAAACGTGTTTTCAGTTTTTTTTAAATCAAGTGATTAAACAGTGAATGCTCCAAATTTGTGTTACTTACAAAACGTTTATTAATAAAAACAGATTCATACATTTTCAGTTGATCTAAAAGTGACAGTTTTAGTGTCGAAAAAAGGTTTTTAATTTTACCGAGTTGATACTTTGGTGAAGCCAAGCTGTGTCTTCTAAGAGCTCAAACCTCCTATGGCCAACTTTGACATTAGTTTACTTCTTTGTCTGGGAAAAACAACGTATATGTTGCTACAGATACTTTGAAAAACTAACTGCCTTTACAGTTACATGGTCGTTTACCTAAATTAAGGCAAAAATAGGAAATACGTGGATGCTGAAAACCGCGAACGTGTCAAACGACTTAACTTTTTTATGACGTGGCCCTAGTCAACAACAATTCTAGGCTTCGAACGACAGTTTGCCAAGGTACTACTTGCAATTGCGTTTGTACACTCATAATCAGTGCCAGATAATCACCGGGTCAAAAACACATTTCAAAACATCTCAGTACAATGTAGGTCCCATTGCAAGATCATTGCTCAGTATTATTTGTACATATCTGCTTATTTAGCCTATAAATTGGTAATAAACAGGCATATTCTCTCGTTGAAATATTATCGTTTTCCCCGCCTCCCCCCACAGTTCTCGCCCAATCGATCTTGCAAAAGTCAAAGCTCTCTGCCCAACAAACTCCTACATTATAGCCTATATTTCATTTATCATTACGATGATGTGTGTGAAAAAAAAACGTGTTTTGTGGATTTGGAGAAGGCGTATGATCGGGTTCCCCGGGAGATACTGTGGGAGGAGCTGCGAGAGTATGGGGTGAGGGGGTCTCTACTCAGGGCCATCCAATCTCTGTACTCCCAAAGCGAGAGCTGTGTCCGGGTCTGCGGCAGTAAGTCGGACTTGTTTCCGGTGAGGGTTGGCCTCCTCCAAGGCTGCGCTTTGTCACCTATCCTGTTTGTGGTATTCATGGACAGGATCTCACGGCGTAGCCGTGGGGGAGGGGGGCTGTGGGTTGGTGGGCAGAGGATTGCATCACTGCTTTTTGCAGATGATGTGGTCCTGATGGCATCATCAGTCTGCGACCTGCAGCACTCATTGGATCGGTTCGCAGCCGAGTGTGAAGCGGCTGGGATGAGGATTAGCACCTCCAAATCTGAGGCCATGGTTCTCAGCAGGAAACCGATGGATTGCCTACTCCAAGTAGGGAATGAGTCTTTACCCCAAGTGAAGGAGTTCAAGTATCTCGGGGTCTTGTTCTCGAGTGAGGGGAAAATGGAACGAGAGATGGGCCGGAGAATTGGAGCAGCGGGTGCGGTGTTGCAGTCGCTTTATCGCACCGTTGTGACAAAGAGAGAGCTGAGCCAGAAGGCAAAGCTCTCAATCTACCGGTCTATCTTCGTTCCTACTCTCACCTATGGTCATGAAGGGTGGGTCATGACCGAAAGAACGAGATCGCGGATACAAGCGGCGGAAATGAGTTTCCTCCGGAGGGTGGCTGGCATCTCCCTTAGGGATAGGGTGAGAAGTTCAGCCATTCGTGAGGGACTCGGAGCCCCACACACACACACACACACACACACACACACACACACACACACACACACACACACACACACACACACACACACACACACACACACACACACACACACACACACACACACACACACACACACACACACACACACACACACACACACACACACACACACACACACACACACACACACACACACACACACACACACACACACACAGAGCCGCTGCTTCTTTGCGTAGAAAGGAGCCAGTTGAGGTGGTTCGGGCATCTAGTAAGCAGATGCACCCTAGGGAGGTGTTCCAGGCATGTCCAGCTGGGCGGAGGCCGCGGGGCAGACCTAGGACCAGGTGGAGGGATTATATCTCCACACTGGCCTGGGAACGCCTTGGAATCCCCCAGTCAGAGCTGGTTAATGTGGCCCGGGAAAGGGAAGTTTGGGATGCCCTGCTGGAACTGCTACCTCCGTGACCCGACCCCGGACAAAGCGGATGAAGATGATGATGATGATGATGATGATTACGATGATGATCTTGTGTTGTATTGATCTTGTATTTTTAGCTGTCTACGAGTAGTCGATCTGCAGTCTGCTCTGCAAACCTTAAGGCAATAAACCATCTGACTAATAAATAGGTTTTCTTGTTTTCTTAATGCACTGATTTTTCAGGCACGCATCCGTGGTCACAACTGATCATGCCACTCAACGCGATCTTTAAGGAAACCAATGCTTCGGTGGACATAGAGGAGAACAAAAGATGCAAGGAAAGGTCCCGATTTTCTCACGGCAATTGATATGTTACCTCAAACTCTTATCACGCATAGTTCTTCATAAGCAGAAGTATTTCAAATATGAAGTTTTTCATATCCGCTGATCATTAATATATTCTTAACTGCCTTGATAGGCCTACTTAAAATTACCCCGCTCAAGAATGCAACAACTAGGTCGCCTTTTATCTTGGTACAGATAACATTACCGATGAGCATCACTTACATTCACAATCAATCAGCATAGCTAAAGTTAAAATTCAATGTGTTATAGGCCTATGTAATAGTAGCCAAACTGACTGACATTACCATAAGCTTACATAAAACAATGAAAATAGGTCTTGCTTTATGGATTCCAAAACACGCGACTGATTTCTAAATCAAAACAAACTATCTAGCAAGCTATAGTGGAAAATGACGTGTGTTTACCGCTGTCCTGGAGAAGTGAAGGCACGGAAAACTTTGAGTGAGCAGTTATTTCTCTGCCTTGGATCGATTTTTATAATTTTTTCTGAGAATCTTTCAAAGGCTTTGGCCTAGTCAGAGTTGAAAGGCCCCGACCGACAAATTTAATTTAAGTTAATAGCGACTCAAATACTAGTATAGTGGAGAATGGTGTTTGTTTGAGCTGTCCTGAAGAAGCGAAGGCAAGGAAAACTTTGAGTGAGCAGTTCTTCTTCTGCCTAGGATCGATATATATATTTTTTTTTTTCTGAGAATCTTTCAAAGGCCTTGGACTACTCAGAGATGAAAGGCCTCAACCGACGGATTAAATTTAAGTTAGTAGCAACACAAGTAAAGTATATAGCACGTATTTTAAATAACTATTTGTTGACTGATTGCTTATTCCACTTAAGGTCATGTAGGTACAGGGGTTTACTTCAAAATGAATCAAAGTTTGACCGTGAAAAAGTATGGGAACAGGTAGGCAAGAAGACTTCAAGACTTGGCGCGCGGCAAAATCGGTGCCCGTTTTCTACCAAAATAAAGCATTTCGAACAAAGTTCAGCGTCGAGCACCACGCAGAGGCGAGTTTTGAAATTACAATATGATGTTATTAACAGTAAGTATATGGAAAGATTGAATTGTCCATGATTTAAGAATAAATGCTTAAATCAGTACATCAGTGGTTTGATATTAAATAAAGCATACATTTTTTGATGAAACTGCTTAAATTTAAGGATTTGTTCATGCAAGAACAAAACCTGCGCACTTTGAAAGCTAAATGTGAATTAGCAAGAGCTGTATCAATGTTAACACGTATATGTTGTGAAACGAGGTTTACATTTGAATTACTGAATAGGCTCAGACCAACAAAAACGTTATATTTGTGGTGATACAAACAGTTTCAAAACGCTACACAGCGCTATTTTAGTCGCCGCTGCGTGAATTGTGTCCCGTTAAGACAACATTGTAGTGGTTGGAGTTGTCTAGCCTAGTAGTAGTGCCTCTTGTAGTAGTGGTAGTAGTAGTAGTAGTAATTTATTTTCGGTAATTATTTAAAATTTTCCAAAAGGAATGCACATTTGTAACAAAACCATTAAATCTAAAGCAAAACAAACAAAATAAAAAAAAGGGCAAGTGCCGAGAGGAAGTCAACGAGGGCATGGTGAACGACTATTGAAATGCAGCATATGTATATGTATGTCTATGGTTGCAATAATCGTTCAACATGCCCTCGTTGACTTCCCCTCTGAACTTGCCCTGGGGGGAATCCCCACCGCCATCTTAAGTGTCATTCCAGTAGTTTGAAAATCAGTAGTGAACTTGGTGAGATCGACCCCCGGAGTGCTGAGGGTGCGAGTGAACAACGATGGTCACTCCAGAGGTGTAAATCACCCACATTACATTTCTGTATGCATTTCTTCTTCGTTGTGCAAATTAGTAGGCGTTGCTTTCATTTTCAGTCTTAGCAATCAAACTAGGAAATGGCACTATGTCTGCTGGCTAGACAGGTTAAACAACGAGCGCACCCTTTTAGACAAATTGACAATTCATTAATTTGTCTTTATTCATAAACGTTTACATAACCTAACAAAAATTCGGAAGATAAGACTGTTACTTAATTTTAAAAAAAAGTCAATAGTCAATAGTCAATCCATACAGTCTGATGTCAGTCAACCAACAGGCGAAAAGTTGACCCCGTGACACATTTTAAATGACAGCCCCATCATTTGCATAGTGAAGGAGAAATGCATACAGAAATGTAAAAGGAAATCCCAAAAGGAAATGTAAAAAGCAACTTAGAAGAACACCCAGGCCAGAGGACATACAGGTCACATTAGGAGAAATCCCTGAGGCTGAAACAGGTTTGACTAAACGTCATGTGATTATTTTACCTTCAATAATAGCATAGGAACCTACGAAACCTGCCCTTTTCCCCTTCTTCCTTGCTTTATCGATTAAAGGCCACACACAGCTTGTTCCCGGCATTTTGGGCGTCTTGGGGTAGGTCTTTGAAGAGCCTCATCTTCAGTTGTTTCAGCATAGTAGATGTTCTGGCATCCCTCCAGATTTTGTCCCAGATGGCGCGAGATGTATGTAAATAGCACAATTATGCGACAGGAGGATTGTTCGTCTCCAAGCCTGTGCGCGATGTCCACCAAGGCGGCGAGCTGGTCTGTAACATCTGGTGACACTTTGCTGACATGTCAATAATTATCTGCTTTAAATTCTCCCCAGGCTGTTCCTGGATTCCAGCAACTCTTAAAGACCCTCTCCGGTGAAAACTAAGTTTTTAACGTTGGTAACATGTCCTTGTGGTGTTTTTCAAGTGCTACAAGACGTATCGGGTGCAAAATAAGCAGTCAACTGAGGATTTCTGCTTAGAAACTGCTGTGCACCAAGGACAGTCTCAAATGGGCGAGTTTAGACAAGCCAGATTTGTAACGTCACAAATTTTTAGGTAACCATTTTTAACCAACCACCATTCATGGGCGGGGTGACTCGGGAGCAAGTATGCGCGTCGGCATAAGCGAGGGACGGGGGCTGGGCTGGGCGGGTATTCGAATAGAGGGGGGCGGGGCGGCTCAAATTCACGAATTTTTTATGAGGCAAAAGGAGATTTCATTTTGAAGATTTTAACAAAGTAATTTTACGTATTTTTCAAAAAAAACAACAGACATGATTTATATGTTTAAGCAGAATATTTTTAAATGTTTTATAAAACGACTGGAAGGGGACTTTAAATTCCACCTCCTCTTGTATGCATCAAGGTCACAAAGCACTGCACCGTTATCTTTCTCCAGCTTCTCAACTTTTTTTCGTGAGAGTATGAACTTTATCTGTGATATCATCCATCCGTTTGTCCATGGTATCAGGCCTATCCACGATGCTGTTAATGATCCCTGTGTTTTCCTTTGCAGTTTCATCAACATAGCGTAATTTTCGTAGTGTCTTCTTGCATCTTGTCTATTCTTTCCTTCTCAGCATGGCGGAATTAGAGCCACTACCTGTACAGTTTGGCAGGGAGCTGGTCAGGCGTTGGAGGTAAAGGAGTTATTCCTGATTCTCCAAATTGTGGAGCGTGTATAAATGCAAATGCAAATGTGTTTATTACATTTTAATTTACATTTGGGCTCAAATAACACATACATATGTGGAAAATTATAATGCTCTTGTGGAATTAAATTTTCATATTCAAGTTTACATTATCGTTTTAAGAAAGTCCCATATGCAAGGCTTTCTGAGCGAATTATCATAACCCTCAAGTGTGCCTCTGTTTAGAAGTCTCTCTGACTGAGGGGTGACACATGTATGAAGAGGGGTCCCATCCCACTTGGTTTTCAGTTTTATGAGACTATTTTTTTTTGCACTAATTCTTGGTCACAAGAGAATGGGGACACCCTTAGCCCTACTCGTGAACTCGCAAAACGAAGGGTTATGTTTAGGGGTTAGGGCCAATAAAATAGGTGTAAATAAATTGGGATTGGGCCCATGGATGCCTGGCCAATCCCAGCGCTTGAGGTTGTGTCTTTCCGAAAAGCAGTGGGATCCACAATAACTACAATTCGTTGACAGTTGAGTAGATGTGTAGAGATTGTTTCTTCTTAACATGCTCGTTTTTAACTCTCGTCCCGCACACGTTTAGTCAGCGAGTTTGCATGTTAAGGAGAAACCATCTCTCTACAAACCAGCAACCAAGTAAAACAGTTATCTTAAAATAGGCTATCTGAATGGCGTATAGAGTGGGTCGGTGGGAGTAGCAACGGTTCTCCTGCGGATCTTGTTATCTTCATTTAAAAGCAAATGTAACCAATAAATGTAACACACTTTGATAACCTTACAGTTATCAAATTAAAAGGCATTATTCCGTTCATGTCAAAGATAACATTTAAACCATTTAATATTGATTTCTGGATTGATATCGTGAATATTATATAGCCTACTATTATGCACTCTGATACAATTTATAAAGGGAATTAAGTGTTTTCTGATAATAACTGAGAAATGTTTGCCCTGACCCCGGCCTCTACCGGTTGAGTGGGGGTCATCACATTATTGTCCAACAGTATACTTGAAAGCGCTTAGGTCAATGTAATTAGTAGTTCACAAATTGGAAATGGCTGATTCCGAGATTGTCGTGAATGCAGCATAAACCAGTATGATAACCCAAACTACGGAAGTGACGTAGTCATGCTAGCTCCACGTCTTCTGGCCTCTTGTTGTATGCATTGCCACACCGCCGGTAACTACGAACGTGAAGATGGCTGCGGTGGATCGTCCCCCTGTCAAAGAAGGGGTCCGAATAGCTTTGCTGTGCGTATGCTGGTATACTGTTAGTTCAGGGGGAAACATAGTGAACAAAATTATTCTAAACGGATTCCCATACCCTGTCACAGTCTCGCTTTTTCATATATTTTCAATCGTCATATTCCTTCCTCCGTTGTTGCAAGCATGGGGAGTCCCTAAAACAGAGATACCAAGCAAATACTTCAGATGGTACCTTCTTCCTTTAGCTTTCGGGAAATACTTTGCCTCTGTTTCAGCCCACTTCAGCATATGGAAGGTACCTGTTTCGTACGCTCACACTGGTAAGCATAGAAAGATGTGCATAGCAATGTTAGGCTCTTTGGAGACTGCAAGCTAACCTTAAACGTTTTGTGTTTTGTCTGTGCCATCGCAAACATAACCCGCATTACCGGTGTCTTGGACATGATTTACAGCCACCTACCGCGGCAATTCACTTATTGCACCGTTGTTCTGTGCTTCACAATTTAAGTCATGTTTGATAAATTTTATAAAAGTCATGCTACGTGTTTTCTAACTGGAGAGTGTGGTTCTAGTAGTTGCCAACCCAAACATGTTTTTGAGGGAGGGGCCCAGATGTGCTCATTGGCAGCTGGAATGTCTTGGCAGAGTAATTATTTCTTTTTGGAAAACGAAAAAATAAGATCTGATCTTTTGATTGTCCATTCTAAGAGTCTAACCTTGTGTAGCAGGTTGTCATTTTCTGTGCACAAGACATATATTTAGCTTTCACTACAGACAGCAACACTTCACCTACCTCTCTGTACCTGTAATCTATCTGAGGTATGACGCAGTTAATAAACAATAGAAGCAGATGACAAGTAGATTTTCGTGTATGTTTGGCTATGGGGTGTGTATATTTTTATTGGCATACAACTGACGAGCTATTGGATTAAATTCTAGACTGACATAAGCATTTGCTACAAATTTTTCATACTTTATTCGGCATGTCTCAAATTTGTGATTTTTCTGTTTTTAATCAGATTTTTTCGTCTTTCCTCAACTACAGTTAAAGCCACAATGCCAATATGGGTTGTTCTGTTATCAAGAATTATAATGAAGGAGAAGCAAACTACAAAGGTGAGTGTGCCTAACAAAAAATTTTGGGGATTTTGCAATATATAAACATTTACATGAATGGTTAAGATTTGGCCCAAGTGTGCATGTCTAGTGACTCTTTCACAACCAGCCAGTGCCTTTCTGCATTTTAGAGTTTGACTTAAAGCTTCTCATCTTTTTTAGTCTGCTTCATTTTCGTAATAAAAACACTTTTACACTATTATTTTTACACTGTTGCTTATCCGTGCTACACCAAATAATTTCTTCACATTTTGCACTGATTCAAAATGCAAAGGAGGAAAGTGAAAAAATGGTATTATCGGGTTGCCTTTTGTTAGATATACAGGGGTAACCGACTGAGACCATGTCTCTTTTCCAGCAGTCTTGTTTAAAAGCAGAATGTATAAATTACAACAACTAAAAATAAATATATGCATTCTGAAGAAATGTATAATTTTCTAGTGTTTTTCCCTATTTAATTTGAGGACCAATAAAGTGAAGTTCCTCATTGAAAATCCTATAGGAATTTTAAAGAGTATTAGTTTCTCACTTGTGCCTTCAAAAAGAGTTTTAACAACCATTAGGGGTGTCGCCATCCTAAGGATTTGTATTGTTCCCAATCCCGATATATTTTAGTGGATCGGGTTGACAATATTGATAGGCCTGCTCAAATTCTGATCCTTTGTTTAGTCTTACGTATGGTGTGCTGTCAACACCAGTGCCAGAAACCAAGTAGTTATAGAACAATATCCAAAATGTGCAAAGTTAAAACCGCCACTTTGCTTTCTTTTGCGGCTCGCCAGTGAAATGAGGGACAAATATACGTTTTGACACTGTATTGGCAAATACTCTGATTATCGGATCTGGGGCAAAATAAACTAAATTGAGACATATTTCAAATGTGTTAAAACTAAAATTTTGTCCCTATATCATGGTGATGTCAACATTGGCTTTCTGAGGTTTCTCAGCAGCTGGAACAGGTGGACTTTAGAAGTTAGGAAAGTATGATCCATTTGAGACTAGTCTCTGTTCCCTCTTTTCCTTTAAGGCAGTTCCATGCCTGGTTCGGAGCCTGTGCCTAATGTCGAACCGGTTTTTCGCATTTCCACCGCCAAAGAACCGGCTCTCGGCCAGGAAAATGAGTTCCAGGCTGGCTCCAACTCTGTTGGTCTAGGACCAAGCACCGCTAGGTTAAATTGGGGGAGGGATTATTGAGACCACCTAAAACTTTGTAAATGTAATATCGCAGCAGTACATTTACCATCGCTAGCTAACAGCTTTTAGTATTTCTTATAACACTAAACACATATCGTAATAAGTTGTTATTATCAGCAATGATTAGGAATGTAACGATACTTCGAGACAGCTACATCGCGATGCTAACATGAAACATGAATTGTGAGACAAAGTGCCCTAAAGTTATACGTTGGCTCGTTCGCTAGCGGAGGCTAACGGTTTTTATGTATATACTTTTTTATTAAACCTTTATATAACCAGGAAAAATATCCCATTGAGATTAATAATCTCTTTTTCAAGGGCGACTTGGCCAAGACATCTTCGTGTTGTGATATCACTGTTATAGTTAGGTCATGATGGCCATAACTATGACAGACCCATGTGTAAAATGCTGTTTTATAAATGGGTAGTAGTTTCTGTGGTCTCTAGGGCAGCTGTCCCGTTCACAGGTGGCTCCATTACTTGGGCAACGAGTGCCAACCTCACATGAGGTGAATTTAATAGCAAACTGTATTATTTTAAATATATAAATGGAATGAGATTGTTGTGTGTGATTTCAAAATATTCGAAATAATATAAAATACTGTCAGATTGTTATTGAATATGTATAGACATGTGAATTGTTTTGTATAATTTATTCATAATTAAGTGTTGTGTAGTTTCTGTCGCAGAAATAATGAAAGAATCTTTTTCAGTCATAATTTGTCTTCAATATCATTTTATTTTTTTATCATTAGAAAATCGGATTGCAAATCCAGTATCGTGAATCGTATTGAATCATGAGTTGAGTGCATCATTACATCCCTAGCAACAATTGAAAAAAAATCCTATTAATAGCTATAAGACAACGTTACTCATGATCTACAGTGCTGTGCAAAAGTATTTGCCCCCTCACAGATTTCTTCTGTTTTTGCTTCTTTGTCACACTTACATTTTTCAGATCATCAAACAAATATTTATATCAGACAAAGACAACCTGAGGGAATACAAAATGCAGTTTTTAAATGATGATTTCATTTATTAAGGGAAAAAAAACTATCCAAACCAACCTGGCCCTATGTGAAAAAGTTATTGCCCCCTAAACCTATTAACTGGTTGTGCCACCCTTGGCGGCAACAACTCCAATCAAGCGTTTGCGATAACTGGCAATGAGTCTTTCACATCGCTGTGGAGGAATTTTGGCCCACTCTTCTTTGCAGAATTGTTTTAATACAGCCACATTGAAGGGTTTTCGAGCATGAACGGCCTGTTTAAGGTCATGCCACAGCATCTCAATCGGATTTAAGTCCGGACTTTGACTAGGCCACTCCAAAACCTTCATTTTGGTTTTTTTGAGCCATTCAGAGGGGGACTTGCTGGTGTGCTTCGGATAATTGTCCTGCTGCATAACCCAAGTGCGCTTGAGCTTAAGGTCACGAACTGATGGCCGAACATTCTCCTTCAGGATTTTTTTGTAGAGAGCAGAATTCATGGTTCCATCAATTACGGCAAGTCGCCCAGGTTCTGAAGCCGCAAAGCAGCCCCAGACCATCACACTACCACCACCATGTTTGACTGTCGGTATGATGTTCTTTTCCTGAAATGCTGTGTTAGTTTTACACCAGATGTAACGGGACGCACACCTTCCAAAAAGTTCCACTTTTGTCTCGTCAGTCCACAGAATATTTTCCCAAGTCTTGGGGATCATCAAGATGTTTTTTGGCAAGTGTGAGACACACCTTTGAGTTCTTTTTGGTCAGCAGTGGTTTTCGCCTTGGAACTCTCCAATGGATACCATGTTTGCCCAGTCTCTTTCTTATTGTTGAATCATGAACACTGACCTTAACTGAGGCAAGTGAGGCCTGCGGTGCTTTAGATGTTGTTCTGGGTTCTTTTGTGACCTCCTGGATGAGTCGATGCGCTCTTGGAGTAATTTTGGTAGGCCGGCCACTCCTGGGAAGGTTCACCACTGTTCCATGTATTCTCCATTTGTGGATAATGGCTCTCATTGTGGTTCGCTGGAGTCCCAAAGCCTTAGAAATGGCTTTGTAACCCTTTCCAGACTGATAGATGTCAATGACTTTGTTTCTCATCTGTTCTTGAATTTCTTCAGATCGGGGCTTGATGTGTTGCTTTCTGAGATCTTTTAGCCTACTTCATGTTGTCAGACAGGTTCTATTTAAGTGATATCTTGATTCTACAGTTCTGACAGTAATCAGGCCTGGGTGTGGCTAGTGAAATTGAACTCAGCTTTCCAAAAAATATGTTTAATCACAGTTGATTCATGATTTAACAAGGGGTGGCAATTACTTTTTCACATAGGGCCAGATTGGTTTGGATAGGTTTTTTCCCTTAATAAATGAAATCATCATTTAAAAACAGCTTTTTGTATTGACTCAGGTTATCTTTGTCTGATATTAAAATTTGTTTGATGATCTGAAACATTTAAGTGTGACAAAAAAGCAAAAACAGAAGAAATCTGTAAGGGGGCAAATACTTTTGCACAGCACTGTATCTGGTAGGTCTACCACATACTTCTCTCCAGATTCTGGCCAATTTAAAGTGCTCTGTCAAAAATGGAAATGCACTAAAAAGATGCGCGGCGCACTGCTTTGAAAAAGGAGCACGCCAGGCTAGGGTTGCAAATTGTCTAGAACTTCAATGATCGATTAGTTGCTCACGTTAATGAACAATAATCTATTAATTGTTCACAAAAAAGTTAAATCATGAATTTACGCATGATGTTTCCCGCAAAGCTTTATTTAAACAAAAAAAAAAAAAAAATGTCGCACTTACAGTTGAAAACAACATTATTAAGAGAGATTTCCTCTCGAAAAGACCTGAGACTCATAATGCTAGCAGCAACTTCAAATATATTTTCCTTTTTGAATGATGAGGGATCCTCATAACTCGCAAAGACATAGACATCAGATCAGGGGTCAGGGGTGAGTCATGCGCAACTTGTTTATAATGAGGCTAGTTGCTGAAATAACGTCAAGCCAAGTTAGTCAGAACTCAGAACAGCATCACTTCGGTGGCAATGCACTTGTTTTATCGTTTTTGTGTGTGAAATTTTCCCACACTGGACTTTGTTCTAGCTCTTCATAGTTGAACAGCTCACCCTCTTCGGTTTCAAGTTAAATCACACATACGCCTCAATAATTTAATTGTCACCCTTACGCACCCTGCATAAGTTGTCAGACAGATAGCGGGTTCCAAGTTGGCCCCAACTCTTTGCTGGTCTAAGACTAAGCACCATTTTTAGTCCAGCCTTTAATCGATTTTGATTGGCCGGCTGACAAAGAAGTGACATTGAGTGCTGCACTTTGGCAAAAGTTAAACTATTTTCCACATCAGACAGGCCTACATGACGTTCTCTGACAAAAATTAAAAAGTGCAAGGGGGCGGTGCTTTGAAAAAAGAGCACACCAGGCACGTCTTTAAATAAGTAAAGGACGGGGAACAGGCACTGGAAGTTGAAAAAACAATTTCAGTTGACACCGCCGCTAGTCCGCCATTGCTGTTGTGTGTTGTAGCTGAGGCGTTGCTGCGAAAGCAGAGAATATATATATACTGACGTATATAATGACGTGGCTCTCTAGCCCGTAGAAAGGAAAACGGTTCACTGAAATCCAAAACACTTTTTAAGAGACCTGAAGCTTTCAAGGATTTATTGCGTCAGACTTTCTTAAGGGAGGAATAATATATTCTACAGTCACAAACAAAGTGGGGAAGATTTACTGCTACTGTTAAAGGGCCCCTAATGTAAGGTTTGGACTAATGTTAAAGGGCCCCAAATGTAAAATTTGAACTATTTCTTTGTCTAGCATTGTTTTATCACTTATAGGGATTGTACCAATAACATGAAAAAGTAAAATCTGTGCCTTGTGCATTTTCTCTATTTTACCTCAGACAATACATCTACCCTGTTTATTAATTTCACTGATTTGTGACGTAGAAAATACAAGTCAATCTAATTGGCCAATCACGGACTCTGCTACTCCGGCCGCAGCCATGACAACAGCGCAATGTTACTATCCTTGGCCAATAACATAACTCAGCTGTTGAATGTTAATGAGCAATGGGCGTAAACTCGCAGCATGTGAGTTGGAAGGGAAGAAAGAGGCACCTTAGAATAATGATTTAAAAATATAATATGATCTTTTTTTTTTTTTTTTTTTACTTTTTAATGTGCTTCATATACACCGCGAAAGCACACAAAAATTAATGATTGTCTACATTATGGGCCCTTTAAGCCGTTTACACTTATGGATGAAAAAACTTTCCAAGTAAGATAAATCATTTAATTTATTTCCTTGATGAATTGTTTTCCTCATTTGTATGCATTTTCTTAACTTAACGTTGTGCCTCATAGTGTCTTGTATGTTGTTTGTTTAAATAGTTGTTACCCTTGTAATGCTTGATTATTTCAATAAAAATTAAAAGCAAACGGTTCTACTAAGGCTCGCAAATTAAACCCACTTTGAACTGGCTCTATCACTGGCACGGAACTGACTCTAGGTTCGTGTTGGTGGAAAAGGGAGAGATCATCTTCGGCTCTAACCTCATGTAACTAGCGTCTCCTAGCAGCAATATGATGACGTCACTCAAAAACAAATAAAACTGTTCAATTTAATCGTTTCATTTGAAACTCTTTAACTCAATTCAATTCTTAATGAAGATTAATCGATCAGCGAATAATCGTGAACATCCCTAGTTGTGAATACTTATCGTAGTCACTGTGTATGAACTTTGTAGGTAATGTTCAAAAAGAGTTTAACCACAGGTTTCCTAGGCAGGCAAGTGTGAAAAACAAATAAAGGTTTTTTTCCAGACTAGGAAAAGTATGGAAATTGTAAAGATAAACTTACTTAAGAAAAGGCTCCTTTCTGTTGAAAAGACTGCTAAAGTGAGTTTTTAAAGTTTTTTAAACATTCCAAATATTTTCAATGCAACCACAAGCAATAGCAAACTGCATGCTAGCTCATAATTTTACTTTTATGAATGTGGTGTGATAAATACGCGTATGAAATTAAAGTCACTGATTTGGCTTCATATATATTTTGATTTTAAGAAATATGTTTGGAACCTTCTATTAGCTTGTTTAATGAAAAATATTACTTAAAATAGCTATTTAACAATCTCTAATGTTCCAAAGTGCATGTATTATAATGCCAAGCCTCACTATTTAGGACCAAAGTGTTGGTCATGCAGTCTGGATTTGGGTCTGAAAATGTATAGAATTATAAAATGAAAAATGTGTAGGAACCCTGTATACATGCTTGCATACTATAAAACATTCATATGTCTGCTATATACTGAAATTGGAAAACCTGTGCTTTGCTGAATTTGGCTAACTTTTCTTCATGCCTCTTTGTCAGGTATACATATCTCTTATTCCCATCATTGGAGGAGTGCTGCTGGCCACTGCAACCGAGTTGTCTTTTGATGTATCAGGATTGATCAGTGCTCTAGCTGCAACCCTGTGCTTCTCTTTGCAGAATATTTTCTCCAAAAAAGTAAGGCTGCATTTCAAAATACACAGGATACGGTGTTATAATATATACAATATTTTAGAATAGATCTGGGTTGATATGGATTGGGCAGCAGACGATTTTCATGACTTGTGTCTTGACTTGGACTCGGAGGTAATGTTGTCAGAGTTTTTTTTAATATTAACTTTGATCATATTCTAAGCCTCAGCTAAAGATTATATACTACATTTTGTTCAAAAAGTTAATGTTTAAATGTGATGCTCCATCAGTAGCATATATTGAGACAATATATTAATGAATTTGTGGGCTTACTTATTGTGAGAACCAGTACAGAATAATATGACAGGATTTGGACCTATAGGGACTTGTGACTCGACTCGGACTGAACATATGGTGACTTGGACTTAGACTCGAACTCGAGCACTGGGGACTTGGGACTCGAGGGTTAGTGACTCAACTACGGCACTGGTATTGGGGTTTTTAAATGGGCACCCTCCATCCTGGATGTTTCGTTCATTTGAGCCCACAGCATCTCAAGTGGGCTTTATATTGAGCAATGAGGTCTCAGAGCTTCTACATCCGCTCTTGGCACGGTTAGACACTCAAAAAGCTGTGATCCTTACTTTATTCCTGCAGGCAGCTCTGCAAGGATACTTATTGTCACTTAAAGAGAAAAGTAGCTTTCCCTGTTCCATTCCTGCAGGCTTGACGCTCTACATAAAAGGCTTACCTTTTATACCTTTGTCCTGAGATGAAACCTCTGGTTTTCAATATGATGTTTTACTTTACTTTTGCACCCATATTGGATCCTTCCTTTTCAGCCACTGGCGACTTTTTTCTTCTACTTCTGACACAGCTTTTATGGTTTGGTGCAATTCTTTTCCACAGAACCTTAGCTCCTTAAGTTCAAAGGTTCAAAAGGTTCAAAGTGTTTTATTTGTCAAATGCACAGTATAATACAGGATCATTCTGAGCAAAGAAATTCTTGTGACAAGGCAGGCAACAACTACGAAGCAAAAAACTACGAGTTGGTCGCGGAGCCATCGTCAATGCAGCCTTTCCACGGCGCACCGGAAGCAACATACTGTATATTGCAATACTATGCTTGCAGTAGTTTGGTTGTTGATTTTGCCATAAATCCACAGCATCCAACTCCCATAGGACACACCTTTGTTCTCGAGCCTCACACGGGTTTTCCACTGCTGCCCTGAGCTTTGTTGTGGCATTTTGCGAAGCGTCGATGCCAAGAGTTTGGATCTATGCTTTTTATCGATTTAGTTGAGATACTCAAGGAATCGTTTCAGTCCTACATCCAACATCATAGCGCAACTTTTTGTGCAAGCTGAGCAAAGGAATTAACATTGGTTAAAAAAAAAGGATACTTGGTTTTTCAGAATCGCTAAACATAATATTGCGATACTCAAGTGAATCGATTTTTTTCTTACACCCCTACTGGCTGAGATTTGTAGGTGTTAGCAGTACGCTGTAGGTTGCCTTAACAACAAAGCTAATTCTTGTGGATTCCATTCCCCACATGTCCTTCCAGGTAATTTTCCTCTACAATTTTCCAGTTCATTTATTGCCCTTTTTTGGCTTGAAAGACAGATTTGGCACTCCTTACCATTGCTTACGTATCTGTTCTATCACCAATTTGCATTGTTTGGAGGGGGTTGATTTTGACCATCTCTCTTTACTTGTGCCAAGTCCTAATCCTCTTCGTCCATGTTGTACCTGCCTTAATATTTCCGTATGTTTAAAGGCAGCTTTTGCCTGTAGTACTGCTTATTTTGGATTACATTTCCGTCCTGTTGTTAATGTGTGTGCTGCTTTTCTTACCACACTATCTCGGGATTCTGTAAATGTAATTTCTAATCTTGATTTTGTGCACTTAAATTCCTCTGTAAACTCGGTAAGTAACAGAATAAAATAAAATCATATTGCAATAAATTTGCTGGATTTTGTGATATGGTTGCTATAAATTGATGACTGCCACTGGTATTGCCATGTGTTGTAAAGTATTGCGAAATAGTTTACACAGGCTATACTGATTTAACATAAATAACGACTATACCATCCATCCATCCATCCATCCATCCATCCATTTTCCGCCGCTTATCCGGGGCCGGGTCGCGGTGGCAGCAGGCTCAGCAGGGTATTCCAGCCGTCCCTATCCCCAGCAACGCTTTCCAGATCCTCCTGGAGGATCCCGAGGCGTTCCCAGGCCAGACGAGATATATAATCTCGCCAGCGTGTTCTGGGTCTACCCCAGGGTCTCCTACCAGTAGGGCGTGCCCGGAAAACCTCCAACGGGAGGCGCCCAGGAGGCATCCTAATCAGATGCCCGTACCACCTCATCTGGCTCCTTTCGACGCGAAGGAGCAGCGGCTCTACTCCGAGCTCCCACCGGATGACCGAGCTCTTTACCCTATCCCTAAGGCTGAGCCCGGCCACCCTACGGAGGAAACACATTTCAGCCTACACCATTATAGTATACCATACTATACGACTATACCATTTTTTTTTTTAATTAACAGGTGTTGTGATAAGGATTGGATATGAGTAGTCCTTGAATGGGAACTTTGTACTATGAAATTGGAGACGTTTTAATCCTAGCTCATGCTGTTCTGTTAACTGTTGCCATGCTTAATAAGTCTGTTGTCCCAGATATTCATAAAATAACATTCAAAACCATTTTGTTGTATAACGGTTGCTTTTTTACTGTCCTGTGTGCTGCTGTGTTTAGGTGTTACGGGACACACAAATCCACCATCTGAGGCTTCTCAACATTTTGGGATTCTACGCAGTGTTCTTCATGGTGCCTACGTGGGTTCTGGTTGATCTCTCAGCTTTCCTTGTAGATGGGGATTTGGTGAGCAGTTCACTTTCAAAAACAGTTTGTCAGAATTCACTCCCAAGTCTAGCAAACCCCAGTAGGCTTCTTGAACATGGCCATTAAGTGAAGTAACTCCAGCACAAACATCAAGGTGAAATTACTGACACATTGAATTGCTCTAAAAAAAAATTTGCATAACTTATGAAAGAATGATAGTCCATAGTATCTTAACAGCATTTAGCAGACTATGCTATTTTAAGCAATATATATATTTTTTTTACATCTTCTATAATTTTTACATATTGGAGCATTTGTTTGTTTAAATATCACTTCCTTAAATCTTAAATAACACTGCCAAAAAGAACCTGCTTTACCCCTCTAATTAATTAACTTATCCACTTGTTGACACTATTGATAGGTTTTCCATGCAGTGTTTGAAGGGAGTCTCATATGGAATAGCTGTTGTTCTGAGGGCCGTTTTAACAAACCCCTGTCTTCTCACATGGAACAGCTGTTGTTCTGAGGGCCGTTTTATCAAACCCCTGTCTGTCTTCTCATATGGAATAGCTGTTGTTCTGAGGGTCGTTTTAACAAACCCCTGTCTGTCTTCTCATATGGAATAGCTGTTGTTCTGAGGGTCGTTTTAAAAACCCGTCTGTCTTCTCATATGGAATAGCTGTTGTTCTGAGGGTCGTTTTAAAAACCCGTCTGTCTTCTCATATGGAATAGCTGTTGTTCTGAGGGTCGTTTTAAAAACCCGTCTGTCTTCTCATATGGAATAGCTGTTGTTCTGAGGGTCGTTTTAAAAACCCCTGTCTGTCTTCTCATATGGAATAGCTGTTGTTCTGAGGGTCGTTTTAAAAACCCCTGTCTGTCTTCTCACATGGAACAGCTGTTGTTCTGAGGGTCGTTTTAACAAACTCCTGTCTTTCTGTCTTCTCTCTCAGTCTGACATGTCCAGCTGGACCAGCACCTTCTTGCTCCTTCTGGTCAGTGGCTTTTGTAACTTTGCCCAAAACGTCATTGCCTTCAGTGTACTCAACCTGATCAGTCCTCTGAGTTACGCTGTAGCTAATGCCACCAAGAGGATAATGGTCATCAGCATATCACTTCTGTTACTGCGTAATCCTGTCACCTCAACCAATATAATGGGCATGATGACTGCAATAGTGGGGGTCTTTCTCTACAACAAGGTTAGCTGCAATAATTCTTTCGATGTGTGAGCTATGTGGTTGCCAAGTTTAAGGATTGTAATTTTCTAAATCAATAATGAATCTTGTTAACAATGAATCTTGTTAACAAAGTTATTTGTCTTATACATTGTCATCCTCTAGTGTCGCATTCTACTTTAAAACTAATCAATACTCTCCCTGAATGACAGGCTAAATATGACGCAAATAAAGAGAAAAAGCTGCTGCCGTCTACAAAGCAGGACATGATGTCCTTTGACAACTTGGGACTGGAAAAGACCCAGCCCAACGGTTCAGTGCCTTTCTCCCAGGTCCACTATGGCCGGAGCAATGTACTAACGGACCACTTCCAGTACAGCCGGCAGGCCTACACGATGAACTACAGTGGAAACCACCAATATGTAGTCTAGATCTAGCTCCACTACTTGGACGTTGATGTAGTTGTCTACTTGCAGCGTTTTTAGAAGCACCTACCAAAACGGGAAAGGAAGGCAAGTCGCTCTGCATATATGGAAAAAGAACTGGAATAGTCAAATAGTCTTCATACATTTTTTCCACAGCTCAGATGCATATGGTTATTGGTATTTTTTTTCTATACAAACTGTATGGTATAGTTCATTCTAATATACAATTATACATTTTTAGACATTGGAGGAAGTTAATTAGTGCAATAGTGTCTGAATGCAGCTATGCCACATGTATCTAAATGGATTGAATGTCATACACCGACTGAAAAAATCATTTTGAGGTATGACGGGAAGGAATTTGCGTTACTCAGATATTGTATAAAGCAGAACATTAACGAATTTCTAAAGATGCGGAAAAACTGTGTATTAATACCCTTATGCCCAACCTTGCTCTGGACCTTTATTGTGATTGAAAATGGACTTACTAACCGAAAATTATCTTTCTGCACTTCTTCATGTAATTTTCTGGTATGTGGGATATGGTTTGATTGGTAGTGATGGATCCAAACCGGGAAATAGTTTGTAAAAAATTAAGACTAGGCCAGTGCCGGGGTCACAGGGGTTGCAATTGAATATTACCTGTCAAAAACTAAAGAAGGTTTATGACTTGAAATTGCTCAATGCTTATTTACAAATGATTGAAACGTATAAGTCAATTTTCGCTCTGTGGACAGAATGCCCTTCTGGTTCTGACTAGTTTGTTAGGAAGTGGGGGGATATGCCCTTCACAGGAAAAATAATCTTGAGGAATGTTTACCAGTACTATTAATGCTAAATACTGAACTATTTACTTTATCTTATTTCCAATCATCACCGTATGTCTCAACTCGTATAGATAAATAAGATAGTTCATAGACTAGGTCTCCGGGACATGGAAATAAGGTACAACATAATAGTGAACGATTCTTGAAGCATCAGCCCCGGATGGCAGGGTCAGGAAAGTTTGCACATTAGTACATTACTTAACTTAACATGAGGTGGAGATCCTTAAATGAAGTAGCTTGGTTTTGATCAGCATATGTTAAGTAAAATGTTGTTACATTTCTCATTGATGGCATATAATTTTAATGCTAGTCATTTAGCCCAGCTGCAATTTCAAAGACTGGAGTCATCTATTTAAGAGGCTTAAACAATATTTAATATATCTTCATGATCATGATTTTGCTTTAATCCTTCTTCAATTTACAGGCCATTAATTTGATTTGATCTCCTTGCTGAAGTACCATGGGTATTGTAAGCATGCATAAGATGAACATGCATGCATGTCTAATCAATTTAATGACTGGAAATGTTTTTCAGAGTCTTTTGAAGTTCTTGATTCCGTGCCCTAATCAAATAACTACCAATATGTAAGGAAATATCATTAGATATCTGGGTAATGGGGCATGTAAATGATTCATTCATGTATATTTTTTTATTGGTTATATGACATCATGTCAGTTGTCTAACTCTCACATTAGCTGCTGTTGTACTTGTTTTCTATTGGGGTGATTACTCAGTCTCTTCCTGGAATACTTTGATATCAGCTAAGTGTTTACGGAAAAGTCCTAAGGTATAGGGGAAATGGTATCTACAAGTTTTTGTTCATCTTTACTGTCAATTGAGGAAATGTAAAAGTCTACAAATCCTCATTATTTATTTTCTCATTTCCAAGACATATAATAATATTGTCGTAAATGAATGTCTGACCTTTGAAATGGTCAGGCCACATTTGGCCCAATTTAAAAGTTCTTATTGATGAAATCTTCTGAGTTATGTTTATTGTAGATACTATTTTTAAAGCTTGGTGTGAGTACAGTGAGCTGATGGATAATATTGATCAGAAGAACTTAGAACTATTTTTTTTATAGACTTGGGGTGTCTGCTTTTAAAAATGTTTTTGGGGGGGATGTTCCTATGGATATGCTCATTTGCTTTGTTAAAGTTGTAGAAACTTACTGTTTTTTGTTTCAATAATTCAATTTTTACTAAAACAACGTTTATAGATTTGTATTTATGGTAACAAATTACAAAACGTATTTGTGCGTAAGTGCAGAAATGCACTGTCTTGTCAGCTAATGTTTAGAAAATGATATTTTTAAATGTCACAAAAATAAATGCGTTGTGGAATGCGTAATGTCTTTGTTGGAAACTTGAATCACTGTGACGTGATCAAGTGAAAGTTTCAATGTAAAGATGTTGAAATCCAAGTTAAAGTAGAATAAATAGGTTAAATTTGTAGCGGATCTTTGCACAGGTTCTTGCTTTGTGTGGCATGTGCTGAGGGTGCAAGCCACATCATTCACACACTTCTGTTCACATAATTTCACTCATATGAAGGCATCTGATGTGTGCAGAACGGCTGGGTCCCTCTTACTCCGCCACCCCAACCCTGCCTCTCTTCTGCTGCTACCTGCTCTTCACCTGGAGCCTGAGAGGGGAGCTGGACTCTTTACAGGTCAATAAAGTCACAGCTCACAAAGTAACGTGCAACAATAATACCTCAGCAACTCTATATGGAGCTGTAAATCTTTCCCTGATTTATAGAAAAAAAAAACTAAGAAAAGAACACCACCACATTGAATTGTTGATTTGGCAACTTGACCCTTGATGGATAGGGCATTGGGATGGCCAATTAAGCCACACACACTAGGTGATGACAGAGACAGTAATCTGTCCGACACAGCAAAAATAGAAAGGACAGCCATCCGGAGTATAAATAAAAAAAAAATGAGGAGAAACGTGCTAAAGATTCATATTTATTGTCATTGATTATATTATGAACATTTATGTGGTGGGCGAAGTACACAAATCCTGTAGCCTACTTATAAAGTGAAAGAATGGATACCCTTTAAAAATAGTACTCCACTAAAAGTAGACATCTTCAATGTTAATTTCTACTTGTGTCAAAGTAAAGACGTATGTCTTCATTGTGACCCATTAGCTGATTTAATATCAGAATTTCCTCCAAGTTATGTCTGCCTTGTTTTCTTACTGAAGATTGAAGCTTAGGAACACAGCTGACGGTGGTACTGAAACGTTTAGGATATCTTAGGATAATAGAGCTTGTTCTTTCATGCAGCTTGTTACCCTTGCAGAATGATTATGAAATAATTTTGTAACTTGTAGGTAAGCAACAGTAGCTGCATTGAAAGAAATAATCTGACGCACAGGGACTGTATGCGGCCTACTGAGTTGATGTGGCTGTTGAAATTTGGAGTCAAGTCAACGATTTGGCATAAAGCTGCCCTATGTAATTCAAAGGTCATTGTCAATGCATGTAAATGCGCACTTTTTACGGTTACAATCATTTGAATATTCTAGTGCAGTGCCTGTTCAATTTGTGAACGACCCTCATAGGGCTAAACACAGAATCTGTATGCGCACATGGATACCATCGTCGAGTCTCTACAACCTATGGTACTGGAAAATACAGCATCTGGACCGAATATAACATGATACAATGTTACTATTTATCATTAACTGTAAATTACCATTTTAGAAAAGATGACAATAAATGCATGTGTATTTGTCTCAGTACAGGATTTATTTTGTTGGCATCGCGAATAAGGAAGAGGATTAGTGGGGCCCGCACCTGGCTTATGTACCGGGTTGGGTTGGCAGGCTCGAGGTGAGTGAGGCCAATTGTGTTGATGTTTAGGAATTAGGAATCCAAGCAGCAAAGCTGCGGAACCCTATTGTAATTGTTAGTTTTATTACTATTGGGGGTCCAAGCAGCAAAGCTGCAGATTGTAATATATGTATTATCATTCCCCCAAATCTTTAAAGAACTCTACTTTCCCATGCTTAAAAATGCACCAAAATTGGTACACCCCATGAAATGCTGCCTCATTATACCTACTGGTAGCGCTATAGCAAGTAAGTTCTGTGGTGGCCAAATTTGGCATCCTAGCAGATGTTCTGGCCTGGGATGTGGTTCAGGGGAGAGGGGATGGTCAGAGCGAGGGCCAGGTCACCAAAGAGACAGTATGTGCCTTTTGGAGACACTGAAGGCTAGAAGTTTGGGTTAAGTCATAACATTAAGTCATGTCTTAGTTTCCTGCGTACGTGTCTTTAGATATGCTGATTATGAACATGTGATCCATCTTGTCTAATGGAATGATTGTTTATCTTATAGACCTATATACTGGTTACCTTATCAACTAATCAGAACTTACTATGTCGTTAGACTGATCTAACTAGTATTTTCTCTGTGTACAGACTCTGACTCAGGCTCTGTAGTCATCAATAAAATTGTACTTGATCTTTTCATGGTTTCTCCCTCTCATTAATTGGTTATTTTCTGTCATAGATTGAAATTATCCATAACAATTGGCGACGAGGATGGGATGGATATCTCCTTGGCGTGACTCCACAGGGCTGGCTAGCCACAGGCTGACTCCAGGAAGGAGAAAGACGGCTGCGGAGTCTGTGGGGAGACGACTAGATACTCCATAAAACGAATTTAGAGGTGAGATTCCAAAAACAAAACAATCATGTACTAAATTATCTAGGTAACATGTGGGAATACTTCACCCCACGGGAGCTTGTCTCCAATAGGCCAAAGCCTAGAAGTAGCCGGAGAAGTGACTAATCTCTGGGGGGCCGTAGTAGTCCAGTTGTGGTGATTAACTGCAACAAATTGTAGCTGGAGAATTAACCAATCTCCGGGGGCTGTGGTAGTCCGTGGCCCAGTGCCAACTAGTGGTATGCGAGAGTATACTGAGAGAAGCAATTAATCTGTGTCGTGGGGTTTCCCCGCCGCAAAACGTAGTTAGGTAGAGGTTTAACTAAAATAGAGCTTAACTTTAAATAGGCTAAAGGTAAAAGTAGATGCGTGACTATATAGATGTCTTACCCAAAATAGTTTCAATTTGGATAAAAGGACTTGTAGATTTGTCTGCATACTGAATCAACACAGAGTGTTAGAATTCTTGGGGTGTTAGAATTCTTGGGGAAAACCTAATGTCAGTGTGTGTTTGTGTGTTAACTGAGTGTTAAACTTGTTCTGTGACAAAGTCCCCAGGTCGAATCAACGGAGAGCCATGGGAAACAGACAGATAAAGGCGGTTCCTAAATTGGACAGTCCTTGGACTGGTCCTATCGCGATGGTGGCCCAGAGGATGGGTGAGAGTAACATTTTTCAAGTTAACTGGTGGAACAAGTTAACGGGAGGGGAGTTTCCTCTCCAGGGAACGCTTGAGGTTTCTCTCACTCCATCACAGGAGGCTGTGTATTGCATGCGAGATTCAGTGCCACACATAGCCCTGTTTAAACAGCCTGATGTGTTTTGGGACAATAGTGCTTCATGGATCACAGAGATGCAAAATTTATTTCCAAAATGTAAGGGATTGGAAAGAGGGAGAGGGACAAGATTTTTCTCCCTCAGCTCAATGTTTTCATTTCGAGTTGAAAACAGAGATAGCCACTGTGCGCAGTGGCGGTCTGACAACTTTTCAAGGTTCCACACAGTTGGTCTCTTCCTTACTTGGTTTAACAATGGAGGAACAGGCCCTTGTCTCTCAAGTACCTGACAAACTATGGGCAAAAGACAAGTATGATGTGGGATTGATAAAGGGGGCGCGACCTTTGGTTATCAAACCAAAGGGCACTTTTAGATCCAGAGGGAGCACGATTTCCCCTTAAAAAGGAGGCGGAAGGAGGCATTCGTCCAATCCATGAGGCCTTAGTTAAGAGTGGGGTAGTCGTCCCGGCTCCTGATTCTCCCTGTAATTCACCGATTTTCCAATTGAAAAAGTGAACTGGAGGTTGGCGTTTCATTTATGATCTCCGTCTGGTAAATGAGTCTGTCTTTCCAAGGGCACCTGTTGTTCCTAATCCAGTAACCATTTTGTCTCAGGTACCACCGGAGACACAGTGGTTCAGCGCGATTGACCTCACAAATTCTTTTTACAGTGTCCCCGTAGACCGTGATTCACAATTTTGGTTTACATATACATTTGGAGGCCATAAGTACAAATTCACATGAATGGCTATGGGTTATGTTGGGAGTCCTGCTGTGTATTCTGAAGAACTATCTAGGAATCTAGAAGGCTAGATTCCCAGCGAAGGTAGTGTGTTGATCCTCTTTGTAGATTATCTGTTAATCTGTGGGAAACTGAGGAATCTTTGCATGCACATACTGTGTCTTTGTTAAAATATCTTGCAGAGAATGGACACAAGGCAGTGAAGTCAAAACTCCAGCGGGTAAGAAAGACAAGTCACATATCTAGGTCATAGGTGACCCTGCAAGGCCGCAGTTTGAATAATAATCTACTGTTGGCTATTCAGCAATTCCTAAGTCTGTCAACGAAAAGCAAAAGATGTGCCTGTTAGGGGTAGCTAAGGACTATGTTGCTAACACAACCAGATCTGTTAAACTGGACTCCGAATGGAGAACAGTACTTGTGTACACTCAAGAATCTTTGCTAGCATCTTTTCCCTGTTTGGGATGACATAACCATAACAAACTTTTTTTCTCTTTCTCTCAGAGAGAGACAGCTCCATGTGTGTAGTTCTTACACAGGAACATAGAGGAAAGCAGATTTCGATGGGTTATTACTCAAAAGGCTTGGATGCTGTGGCTCGAAGTCTCATTCCATGTCTGCGTTCTGTGGTTTGTATGTCCCGCTTGATGTGATGTTACATTTCACACGCAGTACATGCACTATTTTTGCAAGCCAAGACAGCATTTCTTCACAGATTGCATTCTCCAGTATCAAAATGTCTGCTGACGATTGTACATGCTAATCTAGAGTGCTGCATCGCACTGTTGTTTCATCTACTCTTAATGCCATCTCTTTCATAGAGGGAGATCCTTATGATTGGGTAAAGGTAGGGGAGTTCTCATGTCGCCGAGACCGGATCTCACTGACATTGCTTGTGAGAATGCTGATAATCTGTTCTTTGTTGATGGTTCAGCGCAGCGCTCACAGAAGGGGTTAGCCTATCGACCAATCACTCACAACGAGACCGGAGAGTGGACGCCTAGACATCTTTTGCCAGAAGAGGCTGAGTTGTATGCGCTCAGAGCATGTGGACTCTCTTTGGGTTAAACACTTGTCGTTATACCAATTCATGCCATGTCTATGCTGGTCATATAACTTTAATTCCTTATGGAGTCTGAGGGTTTTTTCACCTCTACTGGAAGCCATTGGGCAATCATGCCCTTGTGACAAAACATTGGCTGCCATTCAACTTTCTCCCTTATCAACTCTACCCATTTGCTCTCCAAGATGTCTCCTTGCTTCAACAAGGGGCTGACGCTCTAAAGGGAGGGGGGGTAGAAACGCCAGTCATATCATTGGGAGAGCCCATCCACCCCGAAATGCCCATAGTATGTGTATAATTGATCAATTATAGGAAAGCTGACAGTTAAATTGTCGAATATTAGTAGAAAGCCATCGTTCTTGAGGTTTCATTACATAACAAATTCATTTTAAGACTTATGATATTTGTTTACATTTTTGGGTGTTGTTTCTGAGTCAGACTGATTTATTTTGGGAGTGCCAGAGTTGTTTTATGTTTAGTTTGAACAATATCAGATGTCACCACAATCTGTTTTTGTTTGAGTTTGTTAAGGAACATTCGGCTATGGGTCGTTTTGATTTATCTACAGCGAGTGTTTTATTTTCATGTAAAACTGAACCACAGGCTTACTAAGAATAGATACATTGATTGGGGCCAATAGCCAAAAGGTTGTTATATGTCACTAATAAGGTCTTTTTGTTTTCTTCTCTCAAGCTAGAAGGTAGTTAAGCCCCTGGACACCCTGGGACTTGATTCTGAATCCTGGCTTACACAAATCCCTGTTATTTTTGGAAGGTGTGCTATTTAGCACTATTTACAAGAATTATCGGAGGCAAGTTGCCATAAGTTAATTGAAAATCCAAATTAACCACTTTGGTTTGCTTAAAATTGGAATAAGATATACTCATGCCTAGGTGTCACCGACTCCTCTCTGTATTGGAACTGGTGGGTGCACACACCTTTTCCTGAAATAGAGACGAGTCCAGACTATTTACCAGGCTAAGAGTACAACAAATTCTGATTGAATAATGCTAATTCGAGTCTCCCTGAAGGAAAATGAAATTGCTTTAAGGGTCATGAATATTGGTGTAAAACTACTTGCATGTCGATGCCTATACTGGGTTGTGTAGCTTTGTGTTTTTTTTTTCTGGTTTTGTTTTACAGCCTTTTCAGGCCATTGTGTCTCAGTGAGTAATTATACATCACAAGTTTTAATATTTAGGCTGATATTGATATTAATTGTCTGTTTTGATGCATCCACTTGTTCAGTTCTGTACTATTGACTTAAGTTACAAATCAGATTATAGAGGGAGCAGAAATAAGCCTCTGAGTCTTGGGCTTTGGACCGTCAATTATGGCTCTTGATTCTCCTCTGCTACACCATTGAGGATTGATGATTTTCCAGCTAATGAAAATCCTTTACAAGTTCTGCCCTTCCTTGTGTCGACAAACACGACGGCTGAGTACTGTTTTGTCATTTTGACAAATTCACAATTGTTTTCTGATTTTGATTAAATATAGTGCTTTAAGAACTCATATTGAATCAAAGGAGAGTATATATATACATTGCATCATCAGAAACAATTTGTATAAGTGTTTGAACTCATCTGTATGCTTGTGCTAGGCACATCTTCTGTTGAGCTGTCGAACGAAAGATTACTGCCACACCGCTTGTTTGGTTCCTCCTGTTTGCTTGGTTTTCTGTTCCTGATTAGGAGAAACACTCCCAGTGAACACAGCTGTTAGGATGTTGCTAGAGACAGTGGGGGAAGTTCCACGGAGGGGACACGGAGGTCCAACCCGAAGACATAAAACCATGACAATGACGGAGACATAGGAAAAACATTTCCATGGATTAGACCATGTTGAACTATTGCATT
>JAPMUY010008101.1:0-64959 GCA_026901105.3 Galaxias olidus
AATGACGTACCGTTGATTTGGAATATTTAGCTTCCAGGTCTTTTGGGGCACTTTCTATTCAACAAAAGAAAGGGCGCCAAAGACGGTCTAGCAAAAAATTTGCTAAACCGGCAAGATTAATAAAAACATTTTTTTATATGTGCCACAAATTTAGTTAATATTAGCTTCTTCCCAACATTTTGTGTTTGTTTAAAGTAATTAATAATAACGTAAAAGATGTGCTGGTAGTCTCATTTTGTTAGCGAAGTTTGCAAAAAGGAGTCCATTTTATTTCCAAGTTGGACCTTGTTAAATCATACCTGCATTAACTGGAAAGGGCAGACAGTATGCTAATGTATTATAACCCATATCAACCTTACAATGCCTCTATAAACCATGTATTAGTGGCAAATTACTTATTTACCATAAATAAAATCTGTTTTGCAGCTGCTAATGTAAGCACAGACATGCTGCCCTGCCTTTCTAAGGAGGATTTATGTGATCCTTTCCCTGGGCCAGAGCACTTCTTCAGAAAGAGAGTCATTTGGAGACTTACTCATGGGGAAAATGAGGTAACATTAGATTTTGACATTTGGGAGACATGTTATCTAACCATGCAGGCAGTGTCTCCTGTTATCAAATAAGACATAATTACAATACATTTATCTTAAAATTTAGTTTTCTTCCGGCTCTTTCCTGTTTGTCGTATTTGTTCCATTGTGTTTGTCTTTGCCTTTATAATTTCCATTGAATAAATGTATGTCTGTGCAGACCAGGCAACTCTGGGACCTGTGACTGCAGCCCCACTCCCACCCATTTCCCCTCCTCCATCACCACCCTCCACTCTCCACCCCCCTGTCCCCTACACCCCCCCACCTGTCTCCAAACCCAAGAGACCAACATTGTGCCACCAGAACTGTACAGCTTGTCAGCCCGCACGCAGTATGTCTTATACACAGACACAGAGCTGGAGCAATCAAGAAATGTCTTTTATGACAAGCAGCGTGCTGGACAAGGAGACCATATCCTTTCCAAAGATCTACGCTGTCGGTTAATTAGGAACACAGTTACGAGCATGATAGCCATTAAGAGAGCAGCAGGGGATGACTTCCAGTATCCATGCAGCCGTGAACTTACTGCAATGGCAAAGGGTCTCATAGAGTATGTCGCGTCCCGCAGTTCTGAGAGACGACAGGACTAAAGGTATAAGCAATAGCAAGCTTTAATCAATGAAGTAATCAATACAAAAATAATAAAGAAGAATACGATGAAATCAAACGATAACAAAGGGCAAACACCACGCTACACCAGTCTGCTGTCCTACACACACAAACCCAGTCTACCGAATGCCGCCCTATGGGAGGGGTCTGTTATCCTTTTATACAGTGGTAAAATACAAGGTCATATGTCAACTGGATGGAGAGGAATCATTGGTTTAGACGATAGACCCTCCCTTGTTGGTGCGCAGGCTCAGTCCTAAGCCTCTAGGCACGTCTCTGCCATTGTTGTAGTCATATCGAATACAGGCGTGCGCTGTAAGAGAGGGGAAAAGTCTACAGAGATCGTAACAATGACCATTGACAGACCTTGAACAGATTATAATGTGTAGGATTGTCCTTTTAATACACAGCACATAATATATGTAATTAAGTGGTCTAATACACAGCATGTAATACATGTAGCTAAATGGTTAAATCTTAACAAATACTACGCAATGCTTCGTGACAAATCTGCAACCAGTGGAGCTGAGTGGGTAAGCAACTACTCGGGTATTAAACACATTTCCAAACGCAGCACTGTTGGATACCTGCAACCAAAGTGCAAACATCTGACACTCAAAATAGTAGGGATGTGCTTCATCCAGATAAATCAAGGCAGCATGTGCTTGTATGGTTTAGTTCCTGTATTTGATTTTGTTTAATGTGATGCGTTTGTTTCCTGTTGAAGGAAGCTTCATCTGTGAAGAAGCAGCTTTTGAAACGGATTCAGAATGTGACAACCCCCAAAAAGAATCAGGGGGCGACCCCTTCAAGAAAGAGACCTTGAACCCTTGACTTTCAGAGCAGCCAGGCGTTGTCCACTGATGAGACTGACGAGTCCACGTCCTCAACTTTGATCTTGGAGAGATCCACACAATCTAGATGCAGCACCCCAGAGCAGTTGGATGCTCAGTACTCAAATTAAAATAGTGGACAGTGTTCCCATATAAATTCATCTACTACTACTGCTACAGTAAACACGGGACTAGAAAGTAACTATTTAGTTTTCTGTGTTTCCTGTGGAACAAGTGGTTTGCTGTGGGGGTGGTGTTACCAGACACCACAAGTCTTAATTTCAGGCTACATTTTAAAATGTAACTTTTTTTTCTTTTCTTTTTTTCTGGTGTCAGAAAATAATGAGAGCCTACAGAACTAGGCCAGACATGTTATAAAACTCTACAAGGCATGTTCAAAACCAAGGTCAGACCCGACAAGAAAGATGTTTCTAAGCTCCTCGATTTTGAATATCAAGCAAGATGGAACTTAATTGACTCTGATGCTACTAAGGAGCAGGACAGTCCTGCCAAGATACTTCAAGCATATCCCTGCTTCAGAGAACTGGATCATGTAAGCAAATGTATGCATTTAAACTATTTATATGCTACCTTAACCTGCTTAACATCTCAAGTGAGACTGGTGTTTGGGAACTGAGCGGCATTAGAAGCCATAGCAGGGACGGGGTTAGACAACCTTTTCGGGAAAAAGTAAAACATTCAGCTTGTAAGAAATTCGGTCAGGTAGGAACCAGGCTCATGCTTCATAGGCCAGCTAGATAGTGTAAGATATACAGTGTGTTTGATTCTTTCTCTGTCTCTCTCTTTGTGTGTGTGTGAGGTAATGGATGAACTTCGGCGAGTCCTCGATCGAAAGAACTCCTTCTTCATCCCTGAACTGAAGACCCGCTGGGAGACGTTTCACGACAAAGCACAGTTTAATGGCATGTTCAAAAAGGTCATGAAGCCACCGCTGCTGGACAAAGGTAATTATTGGCTTTTTTGACAATGGAGAATCCCATGAAAGTATTTGTTTTAATACCTAGCTGCAGCATCAAAAATTGACAAATCTTTTTTTTTTTTACAATGAAGCACTCCATGCACAATTGCCATGATGAAGGCTTTACCGGACATGTTCCCATCACCCATGGCTCCACCCAAAAAGTTACGACATGCAAGTGCGGCTATGCTTCACATCCTTAAGGTAAGAGAATTGTGTGCATGCATGAGAATTTTTATATTTCTTAAAGATAAGATACAAACAGTCAATTGTTGTGGTGGTCATATTTGTTTCTTTTTGTGTTTGTGTCAGTCTGCAGAAGACCCCAACACCTTTCTTCAGGCGAGACTACTCTTAAGCCCTGTCGTAATTGTCTGCGATACCACCTGCATACTGGCCATTGGAACCACGCCTGTAGTGACCTTCCCAAAAGAGGACATCTATGCCAGTGTGATGTATCTGATGGCGTGTTATTACGCCTTTTATCTCACATATCCTAAGTGCATTACAACACTCCTCTCTGTGCTGCAGACAGAAGTCTTCTCGGACGCCATCCACGACCGGGACATGACTTCTTCGTATAAAAAGGCTATGGCCGACTGGAGAAAGTTCATTGCTGACTAGGGTTGCACAATAATTTCCAGTCTTAAATCAATCTTACATTATAATTTTTATTTAGCCCTCCAATGTTTTTTCATCCTTTGTTCTGCCATGTGCAGCTTCTAACTCCTCAATAAAGAAGTGAAAAAAGTTTGTTCCCTAATCTAATTTCTAGTAGTACAAGTACATGTATCTTAGTCATGATAACTAATTTTAAGCACAATATGCAACTTTTTCCAGTCAATTGTAGTGTATATAGCCTTATTTCAAGACGATTGTAAAGCATTGGATGCTAAATTTAAGCACGTGTTCCAACATATTGAGAAAATAATTCTTGTATATTCTCTTTTTATCCAGTTAAATGTACTGGTTTTAAGACATTTGTCCGAAACATATAGACATTTTTTAAGATGATGCCACTAGCATTTGCTAAATTTAAGCACATTTTCCTACATATTGAGAAAATAATTCTTAAATTTTCCTTAGCGTCCAGACAAATGTACTTGTTTTAAGTCTGGCTAGACTAGTTTTAAGATATATGTGGGTTCTTTGAGACTACATATTTTTACTTGTTTTAATAATCTTGGCAAGTGAAATTTTCCTGTTGTTGGCAGATAAATTTGCTTATTTTAAGCATTATTTTACTTATTTAATTGTTTTATTTTCTTGTTTTTAAGATCTGACTTTTTGCAGTGTTGACATGCATTAAAACCTCTGTCTTCTACAATTGAGATTGGCTGAAGGTCCCTCACAATAATTTCTCCTAGGCTTCACATTGCTTTATTCCAAGTACCTTAAACATATGCTAGACAACATTTATTTAATTTAATTTTTACTTTACTTGTATTATTACTGGAATATAACTGCAGTATGATCTACAGTCTATGTATGAACAAAATTATTACTTGGTGAACAAATTCACACCCCTGGTCAGTAATGATGTTTTACATCAGACTTTTGCCACCTCTCAAGCACTTTTGTTTTTCACGTGATCTACCACTACCAACTTAAAGGTAAAAGGTACCAAAAACAACAAATTCATTATTATCCTCTTATTATAAACAACTGGACAAGAGAAAGAAGTTTCATTATGGTGTTCTACATTCCGAACACTGATAAATCACATTCTGAGAAAGCACACCCAATGACGTCAGAGGGTGTACTTGGATTTTTTGGATATGGGTTTGGAAAACATACCTTTCCAGTTTTGCATTAAAAATTTAATCTGTACCATCACAATCGCTGTATAAACCTACATTGGAACAGATGTCTTTGTCCTCTTCTTAAGGAGCCATTTGGCATGTTTTAACAATTTGTCTATTGTTCTCTACATTAGAAGCTGGACACGCTCCTCCAACTGTTATTTTTCTAAAAGACTACAACAAGCAAGGGGGCCGTCCTTCATGTGCCAAAAATGTAGCTAGCTAGCTAGCTAACCGTTTGTTTACAACCTGACACTAAAGCATGGTCAACCATTTATTGTTGTTTATTTATTTATTGTCCTAGAGGGCAGTGATATAATTCTCTAGGATTGCAGGATGTTGTGGTCCACTCTAAATGGCCAAACTAGATTTGAACGCCAAGCTTTAAAAATTAAAACCACGTGCTTAAAATCCTCTCACTTGAGATTATTTTGTTGTTTCAGGCAGAGATGTACTGTACTTTGAAGCAAAAATATTAAGTGAAACGGTTGGGTGAAATTCCCCTATAAGATCACAAGTTCAGCACAATAATAATACAATTCGTGTACTTCATGTTAAATTAGACTACATTTAATAAATTCAGTATAGAATAGACACGTTTCTTTAAAGTTTGTGTTTCGTCCATGGCATGTATGGCATAGTAACTACAGTGAAGTGAAACCTTTTGGCAGGCAGTATGACTACTTGATCACTAGACCCAATTTCGCTTAAAGCTGGGCGCACCATATTAAAATAGCTTTAAAACAAAAATAAAAATGAGAACATGTCATCCCACTGAAACTGCTATATTTGAGTAATTTGGAACTTTGAAGCGCTAAATGATTTATTGCCAGTGGCACACTGCTGCCAGATCAAGGTGTTGTGCCAGATCATTGCTGCCAGGCCCCGTTGTCGTGCCCAGTATATAGAAGGCCAAAAGTGGCGTTACACCACTGAAATGAGGCCAAAATAATTAAAGAAATAACACGTAGCTTCTTTCATCCAGAGTTGTAATGTATGAAGCAAGCTACATGCTCTCCCTACAATAGGACTACCCGGGAAAGCTAATGTAATCAATCACACATTCTTGGCAGGTGTACTGTCCTACTCAAGGTGTGTCCAACCAAAATTAGACAGCTAGCCCAACTCCTTTGCTTTCCTTTGTTTCCCAAGCTTCTAGGTTTATTGAAGACTCAGAGCATGTATACAGGACAAAGGAGTGAAACTGTAAAAATAAAGAATACAATTTGCAATCAAAATACTGCTTGTATAAAATATATAAGTTAAACGTACACATTATACAGCCATCATAAAATAGATAGGATAATCAAATATTACTAAGCTAACAGTAATATGTATACTCAAATTCAATATTTCAACAGTAAATACAATAAATGGCATAGAGATGTCATGCTATCTTCTTACCAACGTTGAGGTTACATGAGCTGGGCTGCTTATCTACAAAGCGCACAGAAAATGATACAGTACAAATTAAGACTTTTATATGGCAAGATATACCTACGATGTAACGTAGTACTCACAGGCAATGCTTACTCAGGGCACCAAACAAAGAATGGCATAGGTTGTGAGTACGCCACATATATCTGGCTGCCACAACCTCTCACCCCTACTACAAAGTGGATAGGGCTTTATTAGGGGAATTCTTATCACTCCAGCACTGTAGGTGGCGGTAATGCCCCAAATAAGTGTCCTAGTACCGCCAATAAAAACCACAGAAGAATAAGATGAGAAAGGAGAAGAAGAACGCTGACCAGTCTGCTGAAAATGGTACGTTTTCAGGGGATGTCACTTCATACATTAAGCAGCGCAAAAATGTGTTTCTGATTACATACTCCCTTTGTTCTATATTTCTTAATTGATCTTATACTTTTATTGCATGTCATATCATTTCCTTTTCACAGATCATCGTTTGACTTAATTGTTTGGACCCTTTAATGCACCGTTAATGCAAGTTTAGGTTCCCATAATTAGTTTAGTTTGGAAAGTATACACTGTAACATTGTTGAGCACATAAAAACAACCAATCCCATTAATTAATCCATTTATTAATTTATATGAGAATATTTAACAACAAATACAATACAATTTGTGAGATATGACTGACTACCTTAAATGTAAACATTCCTACTGAAACCAAATTAACACAAACTTAAAAGCACCACAAATTAAAGGGTAACCAAACACGGCCAGTGAAAGCTACTTCCGGCAGTCTATGATTTAGAAAAATGCTTTTCACAAGGGATGATAGGATATACATAAGGGGTGGGGCAATACAGACACATTATTCAATTGGTCACACCAGGCTGCGGTAGTGTCCACTCCTTCTTTGTTATACCCAAAGTGCCAAATTGCTTAGAAACCCAGTTATGTCCTTGCAAAATGCTTGCATTTGCATTACGACAACGAGGAAGTCACAAAAACGTCACGATTTCAATGGCACTGTTCTACCCATAGAAGGCTTACCATCCTCACTTTTTTCAAGAAACATCGATACATTTCAATAAATACTCTATAATGTAAAATGCTCGACCAAAAGCATTCTCCTTTACACGTAAGAGGCAATATGCTTATAATTTCGGCTGAAAAGTTATTGGTGTTTGGTTACTCTATTAAAAACGAAAATCCTCAGTCAAATTCAAGATTAAATCCAATATTCCAAAAAGTTAATATTATGACATTTTGTTACAGATATTGAAAAGTTGTCTGTTTCACAAACATGGTAGTAATGGAATTTCATCACACATTTTTATACACCTGCTTTAGGCAGAATAGCCGGTCTAAGCCATCTAAAGAGAATCAATTACAGAGGCAGGACATTGAAGGGTAGAAATATGAATCAACTCAAATTATTTGTTGTATATTCTAGCACAATAGATTTCAAATGACTTTTGACTCCCTTGACTCCCAGGTTAAAGAGAAGACGGTAACCTTTGATTTGATGCAGTTATTACACACAAAAGTTCATTCAAAAAAGTTGGTATTTTTATTGCAATAGATATCGTGTTCTTGTGAGGCTAAGAAGATTGGTGGGGCACAAAATGTTGCACAACTCAAACTTTTCAGTGGGGTTTAACCACCACTTTATAATCGACCATGCTCCTAAACTTCCAAGATTCAACTTTCAATGGAGTAGCAGACACCTCAGTTTAACCAAGGTTAATTTATAGGTTTTCATAAAGTAATGTAATCATAAAGTCAAACAAATTGTTACTGAAAGATAATATATTCCACACTATTATTTCAGACTATATAGCTGTACTAGTGTGGTTAACTAAGCTGATCCTCATACTGCTTTCTAAAACAGTCTCCAGCAGGATAGAAATCCCAGCACCGCTCCTGGTACATTTTCCACACATACGACTCCTGAAACAGAATAATCGGTTACATCACAGCAGTAACAGAAAATGTACAACAGAAATTTGTGGCATATACTGTGTGCTCTGAAGGACTGACCTGACCGGTGTGCTCAGTTTCATCTTTGTTAATTAGATACATCAAGAAAAACCTGCAGAGGACAAAAGGGTAGTGTAATTCCTGGTCTTTACTTTTTATTATGCTCACAGACAATAGGCTCTTCGGAAGGCATACTCACATGTAATTAGCAAGATTGTGTTCTTCTAGGGTGTGGGTCTCGAAGCCATGCGGTGTTGTATCAAAGTAATCACTTCCAATACCACAGATGAAGCATTTGGTCTACATACCCAAGGATAGGGTCGGAATAGTATTTGATGTGCATTACATGAAAAAATTACATAACAAAGTGGAAAAAGCAAGATAGCAAAGACAATCATCTGTACCTCCATGTCTTCTTTGACTTGTTCCTGTTGGTCTCTGAGCTCTCCAAAAGCATCAATGATCAGGCCTTTATATAACATAATAGGCAAACACAGACATCAGGTCTTACACTGCAGATTAATTTCCATTAAAACTATCCCAATGCTTAAAGCAAAAAAAGATACCTTGTATGATGGCCAGCAGAATTACTATGACAAAAAAAAAGAAAGTAATGTCAAAGACCACACGGGGCAGCTCATACTCGTCTCCAGCAGGGTCCTCAATTTCATCACCTATACCACCACCTGCACGCACACCCACGTACATGTGGAACAGGTAACACTACGGAACCAGAGAAACATGGTCAAAGATAGAGAAATCCACAGGGAGAGAAATATGCAATTAACAGTAGACAAGAGGTAAGCACACTTGATTGCAAGTTGTGTCTGGAGTTTAAGCCAAACTCACAGTCATCATGTCATTACACTTCATGTCCGGCTCATTTTCATCCTCACTCTTGTTGTAAAATTTTCGGAAGAAGTTGAATGCCACTACAGTGTACAGATATACCACTACTGCTAGCAAGCCCACTGTCATCATGAGCTGGAGAAAACAGAATGAAAAAAATTGTTGTTCGAAGGATTTAGAATGGATTTCAGGGTCCTGCAGATTAATGACTTGCCATTTCTGAAAGCATTCGCAGCGTCTCAAATCACATACTACTACTTTTTTATTTTAGTAGGTACTGCAGCTGCCCTTACAAAGTACGTACTTTTGCATGAAGTAGGCATACAATTGGGACATACTACTTCGTCACAATATCCGCTGCAGTCCATAGCGCCAAATTTGAAAATCGTTGGTGCTCCATCGGTGCGGAGAGTCAATGTGACTTATCTTCCGCTTCGCAGAGCATTGTGGGTCAGAAAAGTATGCTGGCTAGCATAAAATGCAACTGGATGTAGTAAGACATCCTGGTATTTTTGGCTTACTGAATTTGACATGCTATGTATTGGGACATAGTAGCATTGACGAGAATACTCTTGAAGAAACTGAATTGAAGTCTGAGCAACTGATAGAATATTGTTTGTAGTGCCTTTAAACTGTTAATTTATGGCTTGTTGCACTTAGCCTCTGTTTATTTTATTCATCGTAGCTCCCATAGTATGGCGTTCCATTAATGCCAAAATTAAACATTGCCTTCACTTTGTACAATGTGTTTGCATTGCCTATGCCGATAATACGGTAGTTACAGCCAGCCTTCTACTAGCAATATTTACATCACTGTTGCCGGTTATGTTTGCGACCTAGTATCAGGGGACCAGTATCACTTGGGAGTTGGAATAGCCCTAGGCTACTTCTCTCGCTATCCTCATCTGTTTGTATTTCAGGTTAATAGTATAAGTGGATGTGGGTCTTCACAGTAAAAAAACGCCTGTGGTTAAGTGAGTGTTATTGAAATAATAACTGCTTAGAATAGTCAATGCAGACTACAATGCATGATGCATTGTATTAAGTCAACGCAGTGTAGTGGAAGTAGTGATCTAACAATATTCAAAGGACGACAGGCATTGCACAAAGGCAACGCCATACTAGGTATAATTTTGCTCATCATAACAAGAGACAGTTGGCGAATAAGACTAAAGAGTAAACAAGCTGTTAACAGTTTATTGTGGTTACATACTCGCCTACATTAATATTTAGTTTTTACTATTTGAATAACAAAAAGTCACTGAATAGTCACTTCATTATTATTTTTTACATCTAAGCAGTGCTGTAGTACTCGACTACAAGGACTTGGACTCGAGTCTGACAGGAGAAAATAATTTTCATGACTTGTGACTCGACTTGGACTCCCACAGTGATGACTCAGACATCGACTCGGACTCGAGGTAATGTTGTGAAGTTTTTTTTTTATATTAGCTTTGATCATATTCTAAAGCTATAATTACATTTTGTTTCCATTTTGTTCAAAAACGTAATGTTTAAATATAATGCTCCATCAGTAGCATATATTGACACAATATATTAATGAATTTGTGGGCTTATATTTATTGTGAGAACCAGTACAGAATAACATGACAGGACTCGCATCTTGTCCTATAGGGACTTGTGACTCGACTCGGAATAGACTGATGGTGACTTGGAACTGGACTCGAGCACTGGGGACTTGGGACTCCACTCGGACTCAAGGGAAAGTGACTCGACTACAGCACTGCATCTAAGTAATAAGTCTGTGTGGGCGAAAGATAACTGACATATTGATTACACAGTGTTGACTGTTAACCATATAATAACTATGATCACAAGAAGCACTTAGGAAACCATTCATAGGTAATAGTCATCACATATACCCTTGTACTTTGGATAATTTAACAACTGTAAGGGGCCTAAGAATACATCAAAGTAAGAAACTGTGTTTAAGTAGGGAGATGCAGGAGCATCTCATTCCTGTGCTTCTTAAGAAGTAATTTAAGTAAGAGGAATGAAAGCGGCAAAGTCTGCAAGACATCAACAACTCCAGCACTGAGGAGGCGCAATCACTGAAACACGAAGGGCTAAAGTGGTAAATCCCAATCAGCCAAAGAAACATTCAGTGAGAAGATCCATGTCACCTCAATTAAAGGGGTGAAAAATGCAGTTAAATTTAGTTACAGATACAGAAACTACAGCCAATAGCGTGGGAAAAATAAATTATTCCCAGATTGTGGTGTCGTGCTTATTCCTAAAAAGAAAGATTTTAAAAAGAGCTATTTGCCTGCTTAATGTTAAGGGAAAATACAGTTGTTGTCTAATAGCACAGAGACTGACCAAATACATTAGACTTAATAAGTTAATAGATTCTTCAGTACAGAAAGCGAGAATCCCATGCTATTCCCGTTGTCTGGAGCAGCGTTTCTCAACTGCCGGTCCGCAGAGCCCTGCCACTGCTTCAGGCAAATTACGGCCACTGCAAATGTCACTCGCCAGGTCCTCGCCCCCTGACTGAACTTGCTTCAAAAATGGTAACATTTCATTCAAGATTCTAGAATGTTAAGCGTTCCCAGCCGGGAGAACTTGAACCATTTGTTCTCTCAGTAATTTCAGAGCTCACTCAATTGCACTCTACTTTAGATGTCGTTTAGTCTTGGCTTGTTAATGATAATAATAACTTTAATATAAGAGAGCCTTTCTAAAAAACCTTTACAAATTACACTTCACCAATTCAAGAAGCATTGATAAATAACAAAAAACTACAAAAAATAAGTAAGAGACAATGAGCAGATTAAGAGCAGTAGAAATCAGTTAGACGGTACAGTCATAGGCCTGACAGAACAGTTATGTTTTTATGAGTCTTTTAAAAGTTCCTAGAGGCTTTGCATTACGGATCTCCATGGGGAGAGAGTTCCAGACGGTAGGAGCAGCCACGCTGAATGCTCGGTCCCCAGAAGTCCGCAATCTGTTGTGGGGGATGGTGCGCACTCCCATGTCAGCGGACCTGATAGGTCAAAAAGATATTGTGGGGCTTGGGTGTGGAGGGATTTATATGTGGGGAGGAGGATTTTGTAAGTGAGATGGGACATGACTGGGAGCCAGTGTAGCTGCACGAGTGTTGGGGTGATGTGTTTCCAGGGTTTGGTGTACGTTGAACCTAGCAGCTGAATTCTGGACTTACTGGAGCAAGCAAACAACAAACATCTAAAGATGCTAATTTGTACAAAGAACCAGGGGTAAAATAATTCATCGCCTGTTTACTCTTAATTCTGACTCATCACATAAAATGTGGTTTCATTTCCAGCGATAGCTTCCCCCCAAAGCCAGTCTGTCTCATTTCTCCAATCCATGCTAAGCTATTTATCACAGGGGTTACAGTTGGAGCATTGTGTTGGGGTCTGTATGGATGGGGCAGCAGCGATAACTGGTAGCCACAAAGGAGTTGCATCAAGAGTAAAAGCTGTATCTCTTTAAGTTCAGGCAATACACTCTGTAAAACATCAAGAGGTGCTTGCCTCTAAATATTTGTTCACAGAAATTCATGAAATTCCCAGCCTGTATTGTGAACTTCACTAAGGATCTTGGCACAGGTTTTGCGGCACTTTCTGTGGCTTTCTGTGGCATCAACTAATAATCTATTTGTGCCAGCCAGGACTGACCGTAGATTTACCTCTCTGAAGAGGAAAGGCCTCCTCTGCCTTCAAGACTTGAAAAGATGGCGTGCTGTCCAGAATATATGCTCTTGAATGATGATTCTGGCCAAAATCTTAACCATACCCTATCTATACTAAAAAGATGTTGGCGGTTAGGTTAGGTGGCTACCACAGCATACTCCTAAAATAGATATTTTATCTATGGACTTCTCAGCCGCAAAATGGACAGGGCAGGCCAGGTCTTGCTTGAGATTAGGAAGGAGGGAGGCACTAAACACGGCTAGAACCATGAAATAACTGTTTGCTTGTTTTTTATATCGTTATTCACTTTGCAAACATACTATTAGGAACAATTCTTGTATAGTGGAATATAGAGAAAGACCCATAGGGATGGGGTGGGTTAGGGGTTAAGGTGCGATCAAAGATCAGTCAGTCGGTTAGTCATAAGAGCATTAATTACATTGCAACTTAAACGCTAAGAAAATTACTAAATAGATATTTACATGTCTATAAATGCCCTGTCATATGGCATGTCATTGACAGATTACCTTGTGATGTACATCTGCAAACCTAGTTGAAAAATCAAAGCAAATCATTTTTCAGAATAACAATTGGTTATTTCCTCTCATGCCTGTTTTCCATTGTGGGTTACTGAGGCCAGAATGGTGCGCAGGTCTTTGACTCCAATAGCGATATCCAGCAGGTGACATGCATAGAAGAAGTTGTTGTAGTGTCCAAGCAAAGACATGATCATATACCAACAGAGATACAGGAAAGTCTGTGTGGGGAAAAAACATTTCAGTTGTAACAACATTTCTTTCTATACATAAATGCCTGTCTGTAGAGTAATATTGAACATCATGTCATGTTCTTGCATCTTACATTATCTGTAAATATGACACCAAATTTCCAGATCTTATACTTGATGTCTACAGATGAAAGCCTGAAAGACATAAAAGGTTCAAAATGGATTGCAATCGTAATATACTGTATTACTTTGCAGTGGTAAAATTATACCAGTCATCACATAGACAATACTACATATAATACTATACTATATACTATACTATATATAATATATATATATATAATAACAATAATCTTTGCTGTTTAATTTATAATTTTACCAGGTAAACATGGAGGTGTCCAATTCTTCAGGTTTCTTGTCATGATGTTGACTGACATCTAGGGAGGCTAAATCCATTCCTAGGAGTTCTGCAATCCTCTCTCTGCCATAAATGTCACCATACTTGTCCAACACCTACGCATTCAAGAAAACATTCAATTTAAGTAGTTTTTTTTCAAAATGCATAAAAAACACTATTTCTGAAACTGTGGCTCACTTTTTAAAAAAGCCACACACACAACCCACAACAAGCAAAACATTAGACATCTCTTGCAAAAGTAAATAATTAAAAGCCTAACTTAAAATTGTATTTTTGCATTAAAGCATTAAACGCGGCCCATCAAATGAAAAGAGCTATTTACAGTGCTCAAACTCTGATTTCTTAGTGAATAAATTATCAATAGGTGTGCTAGCCTTTATTTTTGGCTTACAGCCATTGTTGCTAATCTAGGCTGCATTTACCTACCAATTTACCTGAATAACTCATTATTGGTTGTACAATCAATCATCTCGTCTGACTAGGGGTAAGTAGGAACATATGTTATTTCCCCAAAACTTCTCTATCTATCACTATTTAAGAAAAAGGACAACTGTTAGCGTAGACTGACCACCTGTGGTCTTTGAATTCATCTTAAAAACCCGTTGGCGCAACCAGATGTCAAGTGGTGCAACCTTATTAAAATGTATTTTTAAAATATGTATTTCATCATGCTTTTCAAATGCTTTTTTTTAACTGAATATATTTGAAGATATTGAAATGATTTAAAAATTATTGCATTTACATTTTAATTAAATTTTATGTACTGTGTTAATACTATTCTTTTCTTACATTGAGTCTGTGGAATTTTATATAATAAAAGATTGTGTGAATAAATAAATAAGTATATTCTCGCAGATGCCACTGTCAAGCATAGAAATAACTTTCCGACACAGTGCACATTTAAAAAATACTCCAGAGGCAAGGGTAGAATACAATGCTAAAAGGAAAGCAAGGTATTTTGTGCAAAATGAAATACATTGAGTGACTCCCTTAATTGGATAACTTGTTTACGTTTTTGTAAACAAGTTAACTCAATCCTAGGTTAAACGTGCAGGTTAGCTTGACACCTTTATTACCAAATGTGAGATTGTGATCAAACAAGAATTTCATTGTTCAAGATTTTGTTACTTTTTATTGTTACGAAATGTATATGATTACTAAGACCCATTAAACCAAAATTATGCTATCCTTCAATTAAAGCCACTCCTCCAAACCTCTCCCATTTCAGAATTTAAGAAATCAGGTGGCTTAGGAGGTGCACCAGTTATTCATAGGACAAGCTTTACCTGTAAAACCAGTGAGTTGAAAATAAATTCAAACTGATCAAAGCCCTTTCTGAAAAGACAGCTGGAGCAGATTTGGTTATTCAAGCAATTATCTTAGAATAACCTTAGGCAGATTGGCTAAAAACATTATATATTAAATATGGTTTAGTAGCATTAAAATGTTTCCACCTTTCGTTTGACAAACTTGTCCCAGTAGTTGTTTGGGAACGATCTGTAAAGAAGAAAATATAAATAGTGTTTAAATTACAAAGAAAATATGATTAATATTCTTAATAATAATAATAATAATAATAATATTATTATTCATTTTTATAATAATAATAATAATAATAATAATAATAATAATAATAATAATAATAAATACTTACGGTGTGTTAAGAACCAGTCTGTCCCATTGTCCTTTAATGTCATCATCCTCAGGCTGTTCTGTAATGTACAGACCATCAAACTCTAGCTTCCTTGCAAGCTCTTTTTCCCTCTTAAAGATCACCAATGGGATCTGGGATATACATTTAAAAAAAGAAAGACAGCATTTTCTTAAAATAGTTTCAGCCAGACAATAGTAGTAAGCTGTGCATTAGGAATACCTCACTGTTGTACATGGCTGCTCAAAGTAAACATTTTATCTTAAGTGTAACAAACTTCTCAGAATGATGCAAACGTGATCCTACTTTTAAGGGTAAAAATGATGTCTACATATAACATCAAATTATTTTATAGACCTCATGACCTCTTCTGACTGTTACAAGCATCCAGGAGAGGTCTGCAAAGTCGACTAAGAAAGAAATGGAGAGGCTTAGTACTGTTCCAGGGGGTCATGGGACCAACGTTTTTATGGAAAAACGTTTGTCACATGCAAATTAGGGTTGGGTACCTTTCACATTTGAACGGTAATCGGTACTGGCACCCAACGGTACCTTTTTTCTGTACTTTACTTAGACATTCTGAAAAACGTACTTTAAGTTCTTAGCAATAGGGTACAGTTTTTAAATGTTTGTCTAAAAATGCATACCTAAATGTATTAAAGTAAAGCATTTACATATATAAAGTGTCATAAGTAAGTGTGTAGTATTATTTTAAATCTAATACCTAGTATTATACCTATACCTATATTTCTTATGGTATTTCTGTTTTTGGGGCAAATGGGTTTTTCATACATTGTTTCATCTTTAATATACTGTATAATAAATCAATAATTTCCTATGTCAGTCTCATTGGATATTCATTGGACAAGATGTCTGTACCATGTCTGGGCAAAGTGTTGAACTTGAACTGAATGCTCTGATGGTTCTGCACAATTGGATAGTGCAACTTATTATTATTATTATTATTATTATTATTATTATTATTAATAATAATAATAATAATAACTGTAAACAACGTGAGTGTGGTCTCGAATAATGTCATGGTCACACATACACTCAACGTAGAATAGAGATTGCATTAGCTAGACTAAAAGGACATTGTTGAACTGTGAGGGCACCCCCATAACTGCCTGACACGAATAAAGGCACATAGGGCGGAGTTCTGAACAAATAGACTGATAATTAAACCAAAATAGGCTTTTTTATCATGATTCATTGGGAGAAACTAAGCAATTCTATGTCTATCTGACATTCAGCACCCCCACATTTCGGGAATGGAATGATTCTGTTTTCATAACCACATTATGCAAAAATTTGACTGAGATTGGCAGTGTAATCAGGCTCTTTCAATCTAATCATTGAATATTCAACTATTCAGGGTCACCCCTAGTTCTTTCACAATGCTAACTAAAAACAATCCTAACGTGATTTTGAGTAAATCAAAGGGTCTTTAGCTTTTAACCAGTTTGGTAAAAAAAGCCAATACGATTTTAATTAATTTTTCTGCACTTTTCCCCACACTTGAATAGCTGAGTACCACTGATTTTAAAGATGCTTTATTTAAGACGTTTTTCAGCTTTAAAATGTCTGAAGTTATTTTTGTCTGGCTTGTTTTTGTTATTGGTCTTCTGAAGCTGGTTATTTACTAGTCCCCCATTATTGTTGTGACGCCGACTGTTCTTAGAGATTATGGTAACCATAAGGGACCATTAACACAGAGACACAAATATACTGGCTATATTTTTAAGGAGTTCAGCAGATGGTCATATAGTTCCCTTTAGCTTGTTACGGATACTAATCAATCTATCTATTGCTTAATATACTTATCCATAAAATCCAAATATTTTATTGAAAATATTCCATGTTGCAGCTTTAATTTGAGGTCTTCAGCTGCTCAATCAATATTTACTTGTTTTTTTGTTGCAGTTGATTGTTTTCATAAATCTATACTTTTACGGGTCATCTGTGGTTTAGAACCAGAACACTTTGTGTACTTTTTGACAATGTGTACAAAAACTTGCTAACATCAACGTTTGAACTAACAACTAAAATGCTAAGAGTGAAGTTTGATTACATTTTTCCTTTGTTTAGAGTTTGGGCAAATATGCGATTACAATTGCAAAGCCAAATTCCTAACTTCCACTAAAAACTACGGGGTCAATGTAATATTTTTTTTCTGTAATGCCACCGAAATCCTACTTTAAAGACAATCAAATGGGCATAGGGTGGTTAGGGTTAAAATCATCAGGTAAAAGTGTGCAAGCCAGACTCACTTTGAGACAGTTGTAACCAATAATACAGATGAAGGCAATGACTGTGTGTAAGGTGGCAAGAAAAGACAAGGTGTGTTGCATGTAGCCAGTGCTCTCCTCCAGAAAGAAGTAGACTAATTCTTCATCCTCATCCTCAATTTCTGATTCACTTATGCCAGATCCCTCTGCCTCTTCAGCTGAACTGTAAAATGTTCCACTCCCTTCAGAAAATGCTGATCCCTCAACTTCATCTCCTTCTCCTGGTGGACTACCTGACACCTGCATGATCGTTACAGAAAGACAAGAAAACTTAGATGAGCAACAGCATCACAAAAAGCACAATAATCGCACTATAAAAATAATTGTCACCTTGTAGAAGAGTAGAATGAAGTTAAGGGCAAATGCAATGAACAGCGCCAGAAATCGCAGATTGTAGAAGTTCCTTGAAAGGTAATTCTGAAAATACAAGATATACAAAATGTAAAAGGTAGCAGGTTGGTGCAAACAGAGTTTCAATAACTGACAACAAGGGATAGTCCTTGTGACAGATTGGAGAGACAGCTGACCGGAGGGAATAGACTCCAATGGGGCAGACATGGGCTAGCAACTCATGTCTGCAGCACTAAACACTATTCTGTGGACTGAGTGCACCCGCAAAAAGCTACAAACAAAACTAAAGTGAAAATAACAAACCAAAGTCCGCAGGTCATCAACAACTCCAGCACTGAGGTGGCAAAGACAAGCACCGAAAGACAAGGGGATAAGGTGGTAGAGCCCAATCAGGCACAAAAAACCTCCAAGGAGAAGATCAGTGACCAAAAACCTAAAGTAAAGTGGCCATCAGCCGCTGAAAAGAATGTTTGGGACTCTATTAACATTTACCTAAAAAAGACACTTTAACAATTAAGGGGCACAGTGGAAAGGAAGCTAGATAAAATACGGGATATCATTTATGATTATGGAAATGAGAGATTTGGGCTACTGGAGAAACTTCAAAAAACCCTAGTGGAACCAAGAAAATCGAGGAGGCAACAAGAGATCGACAAGCTAGTAAAAGAAAGAAGGCTATTAAAAAAGCAATGGAAAAAGGCGTCTGAATCAGAAAAGGTTGGCATTAAAGACTTGCAGGACAGCTTAAAGAAGCGGTTGTCAACATTGAGGAGAGCCGAGAACCTACGAAGAAACCGAAAGAAGAAAGAACGAGCAAGGATTCTACAAAGACCCCTTCAAGTTTACGAAGTCCTTGTTCAACAAAGCAAAAGACGGAATGCTTAAAACCACCAAACAGAAACTGGAGTCCCACCTAAAAGAAACTCACACAGATGAGAAAATGCATGAGGAATTCACAGTTACACAGATATTCCACCAATTGAGGACCCAGTAGAGCAAATGGACACCAGCCCTCCAAAATGGAAAGAGGTGGAAAATGCAGTCAGACGTGCAAGAGCAGCATCGGCTCCAGGATCTTACGGATTACCTTACAGACTGTATAAAAATGCACCTGATGTCCTACGTTTCCTTTGGAAACTACTGTAGCTAGCATGGGAAAAACAAATCATTCCCAGATCGTGGGGTTGAGCCAGAGAAGTACTGATTCCAAAAGAGAAAGATTGTAGTGACATTAGCGAGTTCAGACCAATTTGCTTGCTTAATGTGGAGGGGAAAATATTTTTTAGCTTAGTAGCACAAAGACTGAGCGAATACCTTACAAAGAACAAGTTAATAGATTCCTCAGTACAGAAAGCAGGCATCCCAGGCTTCTCCATGTGTCTGGAGCACACTAGCCTAATTTAGCACTAAATTCAATTGGCAAAACCTGAGAAAAAGGACCTTCATGTCATTTTCCTGGACTTGGCAAACGTATTTGGATCTGTGCCCATTTAAGATACCAAATGCAATTTTAAACCTGGTTAAGGCATACTTTCAAGAAATTCAATTGTGTTTTGATACACCGACATTAACCACCGAATGGCAACATCTGGGGATTGGCATCATTGCCGGATGTACAATCTCACCCTTGGCATTTCCTATTGCCATGGAAGTAATAAGCTTCAAAATGGGTCGTTGGCGGGCAAGAGTTAAGGACAGGATTACACCTCCCTCCCATTCGAGCATATATGGATGATATGACAAAATTGACAACAACTGCTCTGTGTACTAAAAGACTGCTAAGCAAACTTAACGATAACCTTAAATGGGCTAGAATGAAAGTAAAACCAAGCAAATCCAGAAGCATATCAGGTGAAAATTGTGCAACTAAATTTTCTTCATAGATGAGGATCCAATTCCAACCGTGATCGAAAAGCCTGTCAAAAGTCTCGGAAAATGGTACAATGCTACTCTTAAAGACTCGGAGCAGGTGGAGGAATAAAGGCTTGAACTGAACAGAGGCCGAGAGAACATTGAGAAGTTAGGGTTGCCAAGAAACCTAAAACTATGTTGCCTACAGTTTGGACTTCTACCCCGGCTCATGTGGCCATTGACAGTGTATGACACAACGTAACCATCACTAAACTTAAAAAGCTAGAAAGAAGAGTCAGCTTTTATGCTAGGAAATGGCTAGGGGTGCCACGGTGTCTTAGTAGCCTGGCTCTCTATGGGAAAGGTGCTCTGGAGCTGCCGCTTACCGGGCTTACAGAGAAATTTAAGTGCACTAAAGCTAGATTAGAAATGACACTTACGGAATCCCGAGATTGTCAGGGCAACCTACGATGTACTGCCAACACCGACAATCTTAGTCAATGGGTAGGTGAGGATCCAACATGCCCCCTCTGTGGCGGGACGGCTAATCTCAAACACATAATGGCTTGGTGCAGGACAAGCCTTCCTCAAGGAAGACACACCTGGCGCCACAATCAAGTACTAAAATGCTTGGCGGAAGCAATAGAGCATAGGCGCTCAACAGTTAATGCCCTGCCAATTGGAGCAGAGGCGACATGCACCACATTCGCTTTGTCAGGGAGGGAGTACCGGGAAAGAAGAATAATAGGGCAAAAGAAAACTCAGGGCAGTTGAGGAGAGCATGTGATTGGAAAATGCTTGCTGATGTCGGCCAACAACTGAGAGTCCCATCAGAGATTGCAACAACCAACTTAAGACCAGATTTATTACTCTGGTCTAACACACAGCAAATTGTTTATTTTATAGAGCTAACAGTCCCGTGGGAAGAAGCAATAGACGAGGCATACGAAAGGAAGAAACTACGCTATAGCGAATTAGCAGCTGAGGCAGAACAGCAAGGTTGGAGAACAAAGGTGTGTCCTGTGGAAGTTGGATGCTGTGGATTTGTGGCAATATCAACAACCAAAGTACTTAAGGGGTTAGGGATCTGCGGCAAAGAATTGCGCCAAACCATAAAAGCTATATCAGATATAGCAGAAAGAAGTAGCCAGTGGCTGTGGCTGAAAAAAAAGGATCCTATATGGGCACAAAAGTAAAGAACATGTTGAAAAACCATAAAAAGTGGTTTAATCACAGGACAAAGGTATAAAAGGTAGGTCTTTCCATCAGAGCGTCATTTTATAAGCCTGCAGGAGAGTAGGGGATATCATCATCATCATCATCGTCATCCGCTTGGTCCGGGGTCGGGTCGCGGAGGTAGCAGTTCAAGCAGGGCATCCCAAACTTCCCTTTTCCGGGCCACATTAACCAGCTCTGACTGGGGGATTCCAAGGCGTTCCCAGGCCAGTGTGGAGATATAATCCCTCCACCTGGTCCTAGGTCTGCCCCGCGGCCTCCGCCCAGCTGGACGTGCCTGGAACACCTCCCTAGGGAGGCGGCCAGGTGGCATCCTTACTAGATGCCCGAACCACCTCAACTGGCTCCTTTCTACGCAAAGAAGCAGCGGCTCTACTCCGAGTCCCTCACGAATGGCTGAACTTCTCACCCTATCCCTAAGGGAGATGCCAGCTACCCTCCGGAGGAAACTCATTTCCGCCGCTTGTATCCGCGATCTCGTTCTTTCGGTCATGACCCACCCTTCATGACCATAGGTGAGAGTAGGAACGAAGATAGACCGGTAGATTGAGAGCTTTGCCTTCTGGCTCAGCTCTCTCTTCGTCACAACCGTGCGATAGAGCGACTGCAACACCGCACCCGCTGCTCCAATTCTCCGGCCCATCTCTCGTTCCATTTTACCCTCACTCGAGAACAGGACCCAGAGATACTTGAGATACTTGAACTCCTTCACTTGGGGTAAAGACTCATTCCCTACTTGGAGTAGACAATCCTTGACAAAACTGGTTTTGTCTTGTAGACAAAACTTGGATCATGAGATTTGGTATATTTTTCCATGGCCAAGTGGTTAAGAATGTCCTTGTACTGCAATATCTTGGTTCTTGTACAAGAGTCATTAAAACCTTAACCACAATTCTTGTTTTGCAGACAAGAATTGAACTACCAAGTCGCATACTTAGTTGATCATTATTCGTTATATTGAAATGAAAGAAAGGTTTTTGAATAGTTGCCCACAACAACTCAAAAGTTTGGGGCCACTTAGATATGTCCTTATTTTTAAAAGAAAAGGAAAAAAATTAAAGCTGCAAGCAGCATTTTACAGGTCCTAGTGGAGCCAACAAAAGAGGCAGACAATGCAAACTTCTGACTATTTTGGCATTTTTACATCAATAGAGATATATGTGTAGCATGTATAGAGCCACCTAAAGGCAGATATGAAACTGACTTTGCATATATGATCAATGAGCTTCTAGAGGCAGTGTAGCAACTTTCATTAGAATTGGACTGAGTTTTATTGAGTTATAAGCATTTTGGGGATAAGCCAAGTTCACAAGGCCAACAATTGGTCCAATCTTATTTTAAATGTTGACTTAGACTCAACCCTAGAGCATATGCTTAAAGTTTCATGCTGTTTGGTCATCCACATCAAGAGATATCAATATCTGGTATTTGTAGGCAGACGTGAAAATGTCTCATATGATACATATGATCAATGAAGCCTCTGGAGGCAGTGTATCAAGTTTCTTAAGGATTGGACCAAATTTAACTGAATTATAGACATTTTTGTGGGAAGCCTCACCCTCTTGGAATTTCATTGGCTTATATCAGTCACATGCATTAGCCGGTAGGTCTGGTTTATGCAACATTTGCATTTTATGGTCAATTGATGTTACATATCAAGTTTGGCGCAGATTGGACAAAGATTAAAAGTTCTATTAATTTAAGTGTTTTTCACAAAACTCAAAACGGTGAAAATCTATCCTGACGGACCTTAGGGGTCCAAGAGGCTTTTTTGTTCCTCATGGGCAGGTAGATCTAGGAACTATATGGTGTATGAGATATGGCCTTTCGAAGTGCGACAATTTAGGTCACTTGTTGTTCACCATCAGGCCAATTTGGGCCATCTTGGTTTGGGAGTAGCAGTTACCGGTTCTGACCTGTATGCAAAGTTTCAAGTTTGTAGCATATAGCAGCTCACAGGAAATCGAGTTATTTGATGAGCCAAGCCCACAAGGCCAAACATTGGTTTAATTACAATCTTCTTTTAATTGTTGACTTGGACTACCTAGAGTATATGTATAAAGTTTCATGATGTTTGGCCAGTCACATCAAGATATCAATATGTGGCACCCCCTAAAGGCAGATGTAAAAATGGCTTTACATATGGTCACTGCAGCCTCTAGAGGTAGTGTATCAAGTTTCATGAGGATTGGTCTGAGTTTGACTGATATTAGCATTTGTGATAAGCCACGTCCACAAGGCCAACCATTGGTCCAATCACAATCTTATTTTAACTGTTGACTTACACTCTACCCTAGAATATATGTATCAAGTTTCATGCTATTTGGTCATTCACAATAAGAGATAAATATGTGGCATGTATAGCTCACCCTTAAAGCAAACGTGAAAATGGCTTGGCATGTATGATCATTGAAGCCTCTAGAGGATGTGTATCAAGTTCCATGAATATTGGACCAAGTTTGACTGAGTTATAACTATTTATATGGGATGCCATTTTCTCCATATTAAAGTAACGAGTAATGACAGATATCGCACAAAAGTAGGATTCGTTACTGTCTACCACTGATATTTATATGAATTTTGTCAGGAAACCTCACAAGTGCGCATATCTTTATTAGGGTATTTGCAAAAGCAATGTCAGAGAACTGTAATTGAATGTGTGGAAATGCTGCATGTCACAAAGGGACCAGGAGCAGTATTTAGCCTGGTATGGTAATTAAACTTGCCTCTCATTTGAGTAAGAAGGTGATTGATGATCCTAATGTGGAGTTGCTTGTACCAAAATACCCTATTTTAAAAGCAAGTAGCAAAATGCAAGTAAATATCTCACCATAAATTTGTTTCTTTGTACATCTAGCTCCGTCCAAAGATTGAACCCTTGCCCTCTAACATGTATCTTTTCTTTATTTTTTCTGCCAGTGTGCTTTTTCTTTTGGTTCTTTGGCTCTTCTTCCTCTCCGATGTCAGCCTCTTTTTCAGGCATTTCTCCATTTTCACCACTGAGAATAAAATACCAAAGCATGTTATTTGCATAAAACTGCAGTATTTTATCAAAACACGGAACTTAGTTATGATGCACCCAGGTTTATTTCAACTCCTATTATAACACACAAAGGTGTTAACAGAACTCACTCCTATGTCGCATCATTGCTCCATAAAGCATTAAATTTCTTCCTGCCCATCTAAATTCAAATCAGAAAGTTTCAACAATCACTTTTGAAAAGCAGTGTAGAGCAGTGCAGAGCAATCAACAGACCGGTAAACCAGAGCCAATTTTAGCTTAAAAACTCAGGCAGTGCATACAGATGTCAAGTGGTCAACCTTATCAAATAGGATGCTAATATGTGAATTTCATTATAAAATCCATTTTAGGATATTGAAATTCGTTTGAATTATTGCAATCGAGTAATATTTTATTTAAATTGTATGGAGTATTATTATTATTATTATAATAATAAAAGGTTTCGAATAAAAATTACATACTGTACGTACAAAAAAAAACTTCATTACATGTAACACCTGAAAAATAGTCCGTAGGGAAAGGCAGAGTACCTTGCAAATTAGAAAGCAAGGTATGTTTTGTCCATCTGTGATTTATAAATTGATTGACAACCATGCCTGTATTACTTCACTATTTTTTTAAGTGGATTTATTTATGTTCACAAAACTGAAGAAAACAAATAAATTATATATATAAAAAACTGGGGTACAAAAATAAGAAGCCTGGTCTGAAAAGTGCTGGAAATCTGGTTCTGCAAGACAAAACAAAAAACTGGTTTACCTGCCGAAGAACTATGTATTTGGACTTGACTAAGTGCAAGACAAGAATAAAAAAATAAATTTTTTGCAAAGATCTTGAAGCTTGCATTTCTGTTGAAAGTCATGTTTCGTACATATTGAACAGAAAAACTTGACAAAAAGTATATTTTCATGTAATTTGAGTTTTAAAATGTGCAAAACCAAGGCCGTGAATTCTGACACATCCCGTCTTTCAAAATTCTCAAGGAGGCTGCAACTCGGTCAACTAGGGATTTTTGGCTGCTCTATAAAGGAATAGTTTGGTCATTTTAATACCACTAAATTAGCCCAAATGCAATTGAAAACTAAGTATGAAACATAAAAAATGTAAATTAAATATGATGTTGACAGAAATCTCAGAGTCATCTCTGAATCAAATGTATCTTGAATCTGTAATTTAAGGTTTACGTTAAACAGATTGAACACTTGCTTTTGATCAGCTAAGAAATAAGTAAGATCTTCTTTATCTTTTGCTTTGCAAGAAAAAGTTTGAGGATGAGCCCCTGTCTACATCACAGAATTGCCAGCTCCTTAGGATACAAAGCTCTACTTGCATGGTAGGTATATACAGTGGCTTGCAAAAGTATTCACCCCCTTGAAACTTTTCAGATTTGTCTGGATTAAAAATTATACTTTAAAAAAGTTGTCCAGTCAGTATTTTTATAGCAAACTCATATGCTCTAACCGTAAATTTACCATGCCAAAATTAATTATCCATCAGCAGATCTTTTAAAGAAACAAAAAAACTGAAAAATGCTGCTTTCATGAGTATTCAACCCCTACATATTAGTATTTGGTAGAGCCACCTTTTACTGCAATAACAGCCTTAAGTCTTTTGGGGTAAGTATCTAACAGCTTTGCACACTGTCCAGGAGTGATTTTTGCCCATTCTTCTTGGCAGATTTGCTCCAGGTTGTTCAGGTTGGTTGGATGACGCTTGCGGACCGCAACTTTCAAACAGTGCCACAGATTCTCCATGGGATTGAGATCTGGACTTTGACTTGGCCACTGTATGACATTTACCTCTTTGTTGTTAAACCACTCCTGTGTTGCTTTGGCCTTGTGCTTGGGATCATTGTCCTGCTGAAAGCTTCTCCCAAGCTTCAGTTGTTTAGCAGACTGAAGCAGGTTCTCTTGCAGTATCTCCTTGTATTTTTCTACATCCATTCTTCCTTCAATTTTAACAAGATGCCCAGACCCTGCTGATGAAAAGCATACCCACAGCATGATACTGCTACCACCACACTTCACAGTAGGGATGGTGCTTCTTGAGGCATGAGCAGTTTTAGGTTTACACCACACATAGCGCTTTGAAAATCTGGCCAAAAATCTCTATCTTCGTCTCATCAGACCACAAAACCTTGTCCCACATCTTAGCTGGGTCACTCTCATGCTTTCTGGCAAACGCGAGACGTGCTTTGATATGATTGTTCTTGAGTAATGGCTTCTTTCGAGCCACCTCCCATACAGTCCAGTATTATGCAGCGCTCTTGATATGGTTGACTGGAGCACCTTCACTCCACTCTCAGCCACTGAACTCTATAGCTCCCTCAAAGTGACTGTTGGCCTCTCTGTGGCTTCCCTCACTAGTCTCCATCTTGTTCAGACACTGAATTTTTAGGGACGACCTTGTCAGTAGAAGTTGGTAGTGTCTGGGTGGTGTATTGCAGTGCACACAGGGATGTCCAAACACTTGTTGTACCCTTTTTCCAATTTATGCATGTCTATTACTTTATCTCTAACCTCCCTAGAATGCTCTTAAATCTTAATTTTCACACCTTTCCTTCAAATTCTCAGTCTCCAAGCAGACAATGTGATCTATTCTAATGTTTCAGATGTGAGGTCAATTGTAAGGCCTACAGTGTCCTTGTTAGCGCAATCTTTTTCATTTGAGTCAATTTATAGCTTCCAAAGCACAGGGGTTGAATACTTACGCAAACAGCATATTTCAGTTATTTATTTTTCTTACAAAATTTTTCTAACATAAAACTTATGTAATTTTAAAATAAATTGTTTTTGATGGTCAGTTTTTTGGAGAAAAAAAAATGAAACAGAACAAAATTTCAATCTCAAAATCAATTTGCAGTCCAGACAAATCTGATAAGTTTCAAGGGTGTTGAATACTTTTGCAAGCCACTGTATATCTAGTTAAGCCCTACTGTATCAAAATCAAAGTTAAAAAGGGCTTTGTGTTTGGGGTCTTTAATGAATATGTAGATTGTTCCAGAGTTTAAAGTTCTTTGTAACTTTGTTAAAAAGGGTGTTACACAAATAAAGATGCATTACTGTTGTTGTTATTATTATCATATCCTGTCTTTAAATGAAATGCCAATTAAGGGTATTCAATATGGAACAAGTCTGACCATAGTCACACCAACAAAGCAGAGTGATGGTCTGCAGCAATGGTGTGATGCAAACACTCGCCTTATATTGACTTTCAATGGAGATCACACCAACCAGTGGGCATTTCACGGTGTGAACGAGGCATTGAGAATTATTCAGAAATCCTCAATTATATGCAGATTAAGACAAGGATCGCCTCCAGATAATCAATGGTGTGGCTTGACGGGGGTTATCTCCTCGATCTAAATCCTCGTTCATTTAGTGACATTTTTGCTGAGATTCGTGAGAAAATTATAAAAACTGTTTTTGTATTTTTTTATTTGATTTTCAAATAAAAATTCTGTCGATGTCTAGGACGTTTTTTATGTTATTTTTGTGTGATAAGTAACATGATCTAGGCTAGCTAAGCCTCTTATAGCATGAGGGTGGTATCTTGCTTACTTAATCAATTCCTACATTTTATCCAGAGAGGGAAACATTGCATTATTAACTCACTTGAGTAAAGTTACCACATTATTCTCCGCTAACTAAAACCCCCCGAGTGATCAATAGGAAGGTAGTGATACAACTAGACAGAATCGTGTCACATCTGTTGTGAACACACATGACAACTAGTTTTTTTTTTTAAACCAGACTATAAACACTTACTCAGCCTTCTCAGTCTCGGGTGTGGACTGCACTATGGCAGGGGGATCAGCAGGTTTTGTAACAGCCTCTGTCTCCTCTGCTTGCTGGTAAATATCATAAACTGATCAGTTACAGGAGATAAAACAGTATTTTGTAATATGCATTTCATCGGGACAATTTTATGAACCACTACTACCCAACCACTACTTCTAAATGATAGGAAATTTTCTAACCTGTTTTCTCTTAACCAGTGGAGTACCCTCAGGAGTAGGAGGCTCAATAGTGGCCTCAACACCCATGTCTCCAAGTCCACCTGGAGCGTCAATCCTTGTCCCTCCCTCCATATCTTGGTTTTCCTCTTCTTCCTCCTCTCCTCCACCTGTTTCTCCAGGGTCAGTAAGCCCTCCCGCCTCTTGCTCTTCCCCTGCTCCTGTTTCCCCAGGTAAATCCCCATGAACTTCGTCCTGGGTAGGGTCTGGCATGCTAGCCAGGATCTCAGTGACAGTAATATTTTTGGCTCCCTCTACCAGGCCACCTCCAAAGAGAGTTTGCCAGATGAGTAAGAAGAAACCTTTGCATACGCTGCATATAAAGTGAAGGATGCCCATCAAAATGGTCCAGAAAAATGTGGCAAGACCCACCACAATCTCCCTAATTGTCTTCTTTCTTACACTGCGGTACTGCTTGCGGAGGTTGCGGAAAGTAAAAATACTAAGGAAGTTTAATGTACCATTGATGAAATCTGCAAAGGCTGAACTCGATTCAGTTTGGCCATCTTCCCCAATACCTTCCTCCTCTGCCCCCGTACTGCTTCCCTCCACTCCACCTTCAGGGCACTGGTCATCATCCTCTTCCTTCTCTTCCTCTTCTTGTTCTGAGATCTGTGAGGCTATGTTCATTTCAAAAATGGTGTCCTCGCAGAAGTTAACAAACATTTCCATCTTTTCAGACTCACCACCTTCATTGACCACATCAAAGATGAACTGACGTTTGGACTCTCTGACCTGGGGCATTTCCCACTGAGTACGGTTCACTTCACTGATTTCAAAGTAGATACGCTCAATCTTTCTACTGGCACCCATTATCTCAATTCGGCCCAAAAAGGGTCGGAAGTAGTTAAGCACACTCTCCGCCTGCTCAAGAAAGTTTTTCAGCCGTGCGTCATGAGGCACATGTTCAGAGAGGTTGGTAAGCAAAACGGCAATGTTGAAGCCAATATCTTTAGCTGGCTCCTGAAAGCGATTAGCAAACTCTTCATAGTTGATCATGTCATTTTCATCTGCCTCAGAGCAAGACAAAAGAAACTGTATCTCTGATGGGGAGTACTGCTTCTGGCTGTCCATGGCCTTCTGGAAGTCCTTTTTGGAAATTAGTCCTCTGGGATCAGTGACATAATCACAAAAGGCATCAGAGGCCACAATGTCCTTTAATTTCAGAAACATATCAAAGAATTTGAGAATGATCTCCACATTGCTGGAGGACTCTACCAGCATATCCACCATCTGACGTGCTATGGTGCCATTCACAATATTACCTAAAAGCAATAAAGGAAAATTAATAATGAGGCATGAACATGTCTAAGATGTAACAGACGAAACCCTATTTTTCAATTACCCTCCAGCAGTGAGAGCAGCATAACAACCATGTCTTTCTGAAGGTCCAGGAGTTCTTTAAGAAGACCAATCTGGCTTGAATCCTATGATGTAACACAAGCACATACAAATAATCTAAAAATACATTTTAATTTTTAACGCAAGTCTGGCATATATTGACTTTTACATTTTATTTAACACTACTGTAAGCTTTCTTATCTAAATAAAGTAGGGAATTGTGCCGTCATTTTTCAATAAAGAAAACATTACCTCACCGTTATACAATCAAATAATAATTTGCTTAGATGTTAAATAAAAATAGATGTTAAATACCATGAACAGTCCAAGAAGTTATAGAAAAGCAAGGATTTCAGGTTTTTAGCCGAGCCAAAAAAGTTAAGCATTTTTAACATTGCTGAACATTGTTAGAGACAACGCTAAGGAAAATAGTATTTCAACCATTGTTTAATTCAAGCAAAAAGGTGCAATGCATGGATTTCTCCATTCCCTGTTAGAAGCAGGTAAGAGGTGAAGTGAAAGGTTTTTCTACCAGCAAGTTTGGCATTCACGTGCTTTAGGCTATAACATGCCTTAATGTTAGCCTGACAAACTAGATGATTTGCTAGAACTATTGTTCGGTTTCATTTTTATCTGTCAGTGGCCAGGCTTTGATTGAGCATGTTTGACCCTTGGTGTGTGTGTGTGTGTGTGTGTGTGTGTGTGTGTGTGTGTGTGTGTGTGTGTGTGTGTGAAACGACTTGAGACTAACGTAGACTAAGTCTGTTTAATTGTACTTCAATCTGTAAATTGTTCATTACAAAAAATAACACTAATGATACAAGCCTCCATAGATATGTAAATGATTCCTGTGGGGCGAATAGGCAACATCAGTGACAGCTGTATTCATTTTTTCTTAAACTTTTTTTTTTAAGTAAAACCACACCTGATAAAATTATTAACAAAATCACAATGATTTAGGGATAATGTCCTTACAAGATTTGAAAGTCTTTATGGTAATTCAAAGATTAGGAATCTGCATACTGACCATTTTTGCCATTCCACAAACCAGAAAAGGGGAAAAAAAAACTAAGGGTAACCTAAAAATGTTAAATAAGCTAAAAAACAACCACAAACAAATGCGTAAGTGTAACCTGTTCCAGAACATATCACTAAAACATTCAAATTATTACAGTTTTTCTCAATCATTTTGGCTCAATTCTCAAGTGAGACTTTAAACAATGAGTTCAAAAAACTCTTATCAGTTAGTTTCTTGTTCACACTAGATTTGTATTTCGTATTATTTTAAGAAAATTAAGTGTTTGGGCAAATGTGTGCAAAATGGTACGTACAATTGTCAACAATTTGCACAATAACTACTGCTCATGGCTTGCTGATCAAAACTGATAAAGCTGAGTCTCAGTGAAGTTATACTCTTAACAACTTCTTAACATTGTTTCATCGTGTGTGCCATCACAGGCAAAATTATCCATTAAATTATCAAAATCTGTCAGACTAAAAAGCTCAGAGTGATACACAATAGCTGACATTATTGTACAGTACAGTAACAGTAAAACCGAACTTTATCTATAAAAATCATTTCCAGGGTTGACTGCCATGGTGAATTTTTTTTTTACATTTTGACCTGTACGGCTCACACGATGACAAAAAACTTTTCAATTTGGTGACACTGGCCAACTTACTGACACAATAACTAGGTTTGGAAGCATGAGTTAAATGTTTTCGGTGAGTTACTACACTTTGCAGACATGCCAATGAGTTGTGATATCCGTTAAAACTGTTGTGACAATTGCACTTTCCGTTTAAAGAGTGTTTGGACTGCTTTAAAAAATGAGCCAAAGTGAAAACTGTAACAGAGGACAGAGCTGATTACGCAGCTTGTTTCTGGAAAATCATGCTTATACTCTTAAGTCTTACAAATCTGTATGTAACAAATGTATTCATGTACTTGTGATTACCTCAGGTACTACACGTGTAACAAATGGTTATTAATGGTGCATGATTATCCTACAATATAAAGTCTTACAGATCTCATGTGGTTGTTTTTTCATCAATTAAAGGCAGGTGAGTATTAAACAAATTGACAAGAGCAAACCAGGGTTGAATCAGGTACAAAGGGGAAAACACCAAATAATAAATGAATACGTACTTTACCCTGAATAGACCATGTGAAAGACAGTTTAAATGATCATTATTAAAAGATTGGTAAACACAAGTTTTAGGTTGTTGGCTACAGTAAAAGATGGAATGTCATTTCCAAACATTTTAGGGCTTTTGCTGCATACCAGTATCCTGGCAATACATTTTGTTTAGTATATTCTCATAATCATGAATCACTGATTAACTGGAATTAGGGCATACTGACTTTGACAACCTAACCCTATGGCTCGTCGGAACACCTTTCCGTAACACACTGTTGTCTTCCCTACTCAAAAACTCTTCCTTTTTGAAAGAGTAAATGTGATGTCCACCCATATTTGGTGTCCATATTGTATGTATTGTGTATGTGTATATGGTTGTCTTCCCTTTCTGTTCTCGCCTTCACCATCCCATACATTCAGGTGTCAGTATCCCGTTGGTCCTTCCCCAATCACCCATCAGCTGTTATCCATCGACGGACCAATCATGAAATGGTCCATCTCATTCAAAAACCTTCCTGCTGGTAGTCTCTGGTAGAGCGAGAGATTCAGGCATTCGATTCTGTATTCAGCGTTTGTTAGTTACTCGCTCTCGATAGTTAAGGTTATTCAGTTTGTTAATTCCCCAATTTAGTCATTCGATAGTCCCTGTTAGATACCGCTTTTGTTTGAATTTCCCCCCTAGCCCTTTAGTCGGCCCTGTATATAGTGTTTATTTTGAATACAGTGTTACTTTTGATCCCTATAATTTTTCCCCATTTTGACCAGAACACTGTACTGTGTTTTTGTTTGTCCACTCTGTCACGCAGAAGAGCTAGGTAAGATACCCGCGGGTTTACACTGCATCACGTGGGTAACTTGCTTTCTCTACACACTAGTTTAGGAACGAGCAGTTGTCACCCCTTTATGTAGTATTCAGTTTATTTGCAGTTGTAGAGTGTTTGTAGCTTTGTTTCTTTTATTTGACAGTCTACTCGTGTTGCTCTTCTCCAGTACAGTTCGGTTCATGATTGTTATATTGTCACAGTTGTTGTTATATCGTTTTGTCTGTACAATGAATACCTCCCCTCCTTGGGGCTTTCACTTATATACCGGTTCTGGACATTCAAATCACTCACTGAACATTCCACGATAACGAACGCGGGCAGTTGCGATCCTCTCCACACTCCTAGCATTACCATCCCGGAGGGGCGGTTGTAACAATAAAGGTATTTCCATATTTTGCCAAGCCCGGCAGATGACGCCAAGGTCAATTATGCTGAGTTCCAAAAAGTAAAACATGGACACAAATGTGCCTGACGGCCTGCTTTAGTGAGAGAACATACTAACAAACCACCTGGATTCATTTTACTCAGCCATCGGCTCTGTTTAAAACATTTATTCATACAAATGCAGTGGCTTTTACTTACCACTTGATCAGAGGTCAAATTATTTTAGTTGACAAGCCATGTGTTATGCATGTTGTTGATGTGTAGCTTGATTATGGATATGAAACAGGTGCTTAAACCATTTCTGTGCCTTGTAAAACTTCACCTTGGCGAAAAACTAAATTGAATTCTATGAGCTGCAGTTGTAAATCCTTTCTAAGTACAGCATCTGCTGTTTTTCAAAACATAGTTAATAACAGGACATAGGCTGCAGTCAGCAATCAATGACTCCGGTCAAAAGCTATTGAATGATCTCACTCAAGTCACTTGAAGTCTAAATTGCAACTTTAGTAGTTGACAGTACTAGTTTTGTGCTTCATTAAAAGTAATATCAACGTTAATATGCCCTGGCCTATACTAAGCCTACACTTATTTAGAAATTATTTGAAGCATTTAATTAACATTAATAAACCCTCTATGGTATGATGTTGCTTCTAGGCAACATACCCATTTTTGGCCTTTTACATTCACACAATACATCCCCAGTTATGATGCAATACTTTGAAAAAGAGGCAGGACCATAAGGAACCAATAGCAGTGTTTGAATTTGTCACATGACTCTCCGGAGGCCATGCTGAAGACCTTTTTTGCAGACTGTCCCACAAGGATCAGCTCAGCCATTTCTCTCCACAAAAATTGTCTGTAAATGTCATTTCCTGCCCTTTTTCAGTCTGGAAAAAAATAGATTGCCATAATAGGTGAGTAAAGCTTAATTTCTGATAGGTTAATGTACTTTATTTGCTAATTAAGTAATGGAAACCTGTTAAAATGCAAATGTTGCCTTGAGGCAACACCGTACCATTATGGTAAATTGCTAATGTTGCCTTGAGGCAACACCGTACCATTATGGATTCACCATGACACCATGAGACATGACAAAGCTTCCAAGCAATTCCAATGGAGGAGAGGCTATGTGTTGACGAGCAAATCGTGCCATTTAAGGGGAGAAGTGGCCTGAAGCAGTACAAAACCAAAAAACCAAAGCGCTGGGGGTACAAAATATACGTCTTGACAGACAACAATGGGATCGCCTACAACTTCGAAGTGCACACAGGCCCAATCTCTCCAATGGATGGCATGCCAGATATTGGGGCAAGTGGCAACATCGTTCTACGACTTGCAAGCATCATCCCAGGCAACCAATCCCAAAAGCTGTTCTTTGATAACTGGTTCACCAGTGTGGATCTCCAGACCATTCTCCAAAAGAGAAAGATTCACTGTGTTGGAACAGTGCGGCAGAATCGACTGGCAGGGTGCAACTTCTCAGAGGATAAAGTCATGAAGAAGAAAGGCAGGGGAGCCTTTGAAGAGAAAGCCACAAGCTATGATGGAGTCCAACTCAGGGCAGTGAAATGGCATGACAATCGTGCTGTCCTTCTCCTCTCAACCTTTGCCTCAGCCAATCCAACGGTCTCCGTAAAAAGATGGGATAAGAAAAAAAAACAAGTAGTGCAAGTTACCTGCCCAAGTGTTGTGCAGGCATACAATAAGAGTATGGGAGGAGTAGATCTTCTAGACTCGCTGATTGCTCTCTACAGAACAAAGGTCAGGTCAAGGAAGTGGTATCACAAGATCGTGTTCCACATGATGGATTTCACTCTAGTGAATGCGTGGCTCTTGTACCGCAGGGACTGCAAGGACTGCGGCATCCCGAAGAAAGAAGTGTACAGCTTGCTGAAATTCAAAGCTGAAGTTGCCAGTTGCCTTGGCAACGAGAGGAAAGTCCTGAAGAAGAGGGGGAGACCATCACAGAATGTTGACAGAGGCCTGGCTGAGAAGAAGCGAAGAGGTCCTGCCTCATCACTGCCATCAACACCTGTGCGTCAGGACAACACTGACCATTGGCCTGTGTGGGTGGAGAAAAAGGGCCGGTGCAAATACCCTGGCTGTAAGGGTATAGTGAAAGTGCAGTGTTCAAAGTGTGTCACTTACCTATGCTTCACTGCTGAGAAGAACTGCTTCACGAATTTCCATAAGCAGTGAGATTGTTTTGTTAAATGGTTCATGTAAAGTTCGATGAAATATGCTTAGACTCTTCGACGCATTCATTCCAAATGGTTGTTCCACAATGGTACAATGTTGCCTGCAGGCAACATTCAGACAAGTAATCTTGTTAAAATATTAAAAAGAACTATTTTCATATTTTAAGTGGCATGCATTTTAACCTGTTGAGGCTATTTAGTATTTTCCATGTGTTTTTAAATAAATGTTGTACAAATTTGAAACAATAACGCATATTTTTCATTATTTACCATTATGGTACAGTGTTGCCTCAAGGCAACGCACCCCAAAAAAGTACCCCCAAAAATTATTTCTTGAAAATGTCTTTAGATTATGTTTATTTGGTCTATCCTAAGACAAAAAAACACTCCAAAATTTTTTTCCCAACTGGCATCATTATGCGTACCATAGAGGGTTAATAAAGAGCTTGCTACGGCTAATACTTCATATAAAATTGTTTGAGTTGGAATGCATTCTTTATTATTATCAATTGCAAGTAATCAATGCTTTACATGCAATTCACATTCACTTGTGAATGTTTACCTTCATAGTCATATATGTATATATATATATATATATATATATACACACAGTACTGTGGAAAAAGTTTTAGGCAGGTGTGAAGTCTTTAAAGTTAGAAAAAATATATATATAAAAATATAAATGTTAATGGTTTATTATTTTATCTATCAATTCATGAAATACAAAGCGAGGGAACAGCAAATCTGTACCAAATCAACATTTGGTGTGACCGCCCTTCGCCTTCCAAACAGCATTCCCTGCCTAAAACTTATGCACAGTACTGTATATATATAATATTTATTTATTTATTTTTAACATATTTGGTATGGGCTGTGTGAACAACAGTATTTTACTTGTTTAAAACACTGGGCACATGCAACTACTACAGTATACTCTGACATTACAGTAGATTACCATCACTTTTGAAACTGTAGCTGTAAAATATGTAATATGTAACTGTATGGTAAAACTGTATTTTAATTGAGTAACACTTTTCAATGTATGTCTTTACCCCCCAGTGACAAACAGGTTAGTCTAAGATACTTGTTTAAAAATAGCGAGCCTCAAAGGTTTGCAAAAATGTCCCCCTGATGTTTTTGAATGCATAATGTTTGGACAAGTTTCAAACAACTAATTTTGGTTTATTCAAGGCCTTATTGTTATCTATTTCCTACGGTGGCCCTGAGAGGCCAATGCACTTTCAATGCAGAACAGCAATTAGAAAACGCGCTGCAAATTCAGACAACCCAACAAATTATAGAAACACACTGCAAATACAAAAACACAACACATTACAGAAAAGCACTGCAAATACAGACAACACAACACATTACGGAAATCGTGCTGCAAATACAGACAACTTAAGGGAAATATTTCCAGAGGACACCTAAAAGTGATGAACACGTCTGGACACGCTTGTTGAAGTCAGCTGTCCGTTGGATGTTTGGTTTATTCAAACATTGTGATCTCATGATTCAGATATTGCAGACAACTGCTGTTATCCTAGCGTTGGCTTTTTGCTTATTATTAGCCTGCAAATAACCTGACAAAATACACATAATTAAATGTGAAACACGCTATAGCTATAGCTGGCTATAGTTAACTCTACTTTCAGAACTGTCACCAAGGACTGTTCAAGGACGAAAATAAATTCCAAATGGTTAAATTGGTTAACACAAGAACAAAGGACCTCCGTTGTGTTGTCTGTATTTGCAGCGGGTTTCTGGAATGTGTTGTGTTTTTGTATTTGCAGCGCGTTACTGTAATGTGTTGTGTTGTCTGAATTTGCAGCGCGTTTTCTGAATGCTGCGCATGTGTTGCCAAATGAATGTAGATGTTTTCTTAATTAGCTTGTTTTTTGTCTATTTGCATGTGTTTTCTGAAGTTGTAGTGCGTTGGCCTCTCAGGGCCACCGTTATTTTCTGGTATTAAACAAGACATCAAAATATTCAACAAGTCAAATGGGTACATGAAAGGACCCTCGTGTTTTAAGTGGTTAAGTTGGCAATAATAGCACTCTAAACGGCTACCTATGTGTGGGAATAGACTGAACAAAAAGTAAAAGCCAACAAACGAATACACAGCAGCAGGCCCTTGTTGGATCAAATAATGTGGGTTTACAGATTCAATACTTGCATGCTCAAAATACATGGCATATACAAGGTACCAGTACATCATCACAAGTACCAGTGTAAAGACATATTCCTTTACTGTTGAGGCAGTATGGATTCAACTAAAATCATTATTATGTTATTACTATTTTTCTAACTTTTGAAGGAAGCATGGGATTTGTGTGGAAGGCAGAATACTGTAAACGATGGGAAAATAACGTTTATGTACAGGTTATTTTGTAATATAATTTTTTTTATCCCTATATCATTTTATCAATGCTACTTGATTTTAGCTTGCCTCATTACAACGGAATAAATATGCTTTAAAATTCTAGCTAGTTTTAGGACCGTTTTAGATGAACTGTCAACGGACTGTCACAATGATGTGTAATAGAGCACCAAAATTTCCAGGGAGGTCCCTAACTGAAGAATTTAACAAAATGTAGTATATGTTCTAAAAATGTTCTAAAAGGACGCAATGGTAGGCTACATGAAGAAGAGTAGTGAGGGGAGATGAAGAAAAGATTGAGATGGTCAGGAGGTTACATAATACACTAAGACACTTCTAAATGACCAGGAACAGTCCATGTTAAATGAGCCATCCTGGTCAGCCCTCCTGCTCCACCGAATAGAATACAATTGAAAAAACATAGACTAAACTACTAAATTTGTATTATGCAAAAAACAAATATTTGTCCTAAACATAATTCATTCATTTCATATGATCCCTAAAAAATTTGCACTACATCCCGTCTCGCCTCAGGGAAATTACTCTCTTTGCCGCCAAATGGCCTCAAAGTTCAGTAGAAGGCTCTTAATTGAAACACACAGGACCCACGTAGAAAAACACAATTACTGCGTTTCTCATTTTATGAGTGATCCTGGAAATTAAAATGATGAAGTAATTGAATAGCTTATTTTAGAATGTTGTTAATTTGACTGATTCACATATAAAATGTATCAGAATTGCATTAGCTTTTTGGGGAGAAATAGAGAGGCATGCAGTGCTCACTTAATGTGAATACATTACAGCTTTATATTTCTGTTGGGTTGGTGGCACTGACAATGGCCTTCATAGCATTTGAGCATTTTTTATTTGATTTGCATGAAGTGTATTCAGAAAGTATTCAGATCCCTTCACTTTTTCCACATTTTGTTACTTTACTATGGTGGCGCATAGCTGCCACAAACATTTCAAATGACTTGTCTCGTTATATCGAGATAATACCACATTAATTTGACCTAACATCACGTTATAACGAAATAACATCATGTTCTTACGAAGTAAATAATGTTATAATTGTAACGAAATAAGGTCACGTTATTACAAGATGACATTGCGTTATCATAAAATAAATAATTATCTATAGGCCTAAGTGACATGCATTTGGCCTACTGATCACCCTCATTCGTCATTGTAACAGTTAGGCCTTGTGTAACCCTTCCACCATAAGGCTCGTGAACTGCATTTAGTTATTTACCAATGGGTTTATGGTGAAAAAAAGGTCATTTAGAGATAATAACAAATCTAGGGTAAATATGATTCGCGTAGCTAACTAAAATAGAGGCTAAAGTAAAACTTCCCGATAACATAGGATTTTGGAGTATATTGTTACACTACTGAATATTGAGGAAACATTAAACAGACCCCCATGCACTGCGTTAATCCATATCTTATCAGTAGACACAATAAAGTACACCACACCTGGATTTCTACTTAAAACAATCAATTATATTATATTGAATCACTTCACAGTGAAATACAGGCTAACATGGCCACTATAATAGCAAATCAACGAAAACAACAAAACCCCGGGTAAAAAAACATCAATGCTGTGAGGTTGTGTTCGAAAGTGTTTGTGAGTGTTTCTGAGTCCCGGAGCGGGCAAGTTGTGTTGGAGCTCGTTTGCAGCTGGAATCTGTAACTCACGAAAGCACCAATGAAGCAGCAAAAGAATATCCAAGGCAGGCAACCTCACAATCAGTCCAGCTCTTCATCCGTTGAAAAGTGTTCTCCAATTGAAATGCGATCTTTCATACCCATACCAACGGCGACTGCAATACACTAAATACTTTCAAAGTTCAACTCCAGTTACATACAATGGTTCCAACATACAGGTATTGCTTGACCACTGTTAGCTACTCTTTTTAGGTAAGTCTCCCTTCTCTCCCTTCTCCCGCACACACGTAAAACAAATCTTTACCGCCCGCAAAACTTCCCACGACCTTGATTGGTTACAATATTAACTAGTGCATCCATTGGCTACTCAACCACATTTCACCAGGGAAACTAATTAGAAAGAGACTGGGTGAACTCAATATAGCAACACCAAAAAATAAACAGATTCTATATGAAACCTTAAAGGATAAAAATGAAACTGCAATGTATTGCAAATGCAATTAACAGTAAACTATTGCAATCACTGGTGCTATTAAAATAATGCACTTTTGGACCAAAGAAAACAGAGGGTATTACACTTGTCTAGGTTTTCAAGTTGGTGGAATTGATTTCTGTCAGGGTTTAAAGCAATGTGCATTAGGGATGCAGATTGTATTGACATTAGTTTACATAGCTACATTGCGAAAATTTAAGAAAGCATAAAGGCTGTATAGACGCAAGAACAAGTCGGCTCTCCTTAATTGATGTTATTTTTTTTTTAATCGATCGACTCGAGCAACAATGAATGCTGCATGGGTATATATGCAATTGCATGTACACAAGCGGGATATGTGGTGACCCAAACACTTTCAGAGCGAAAGCTTATATAACGGCCTGGCACATGAACACTGCTATTCTCTTTATGTCCTCATTGATGGCAAATAGTGTTGGGAGAATTTAAACGTTATATGAATTCTTGACACTGAGCTACCAACTTAACGACCACTTTCAACTTTCCACTTCTCAACTGATAATAGCTTGATCTTTTTCTTTAATACAAGATAATTTATTTATTTTGTAAAAACAAGATGTCATCTCAATAACTAAGAGTACAAAAATAATTATTTATTTATTGAATTATCTATCCATCCATTAGCTATACCGCTTATCCTTTGCAGGGTCGCGGGGGGACTGGAGCCTATCCCAGCCGACACAGGGACAGGTCGCCAGTCTATCACAGGGCTAACACATAGGGACAGACAACTCAACAACAACAACTCACACTCACAGCTACGGGCAATTTAGAGTCACCAATTAACCTGCATGTTTTTGGACTGTGGGAGGAAACCGGAGTACCCGGACGAAACCCACGCGAACACGGGGAGAACACGCAAACTCCACACAGAAAGGCCCTTGGGTCAGGTGGGGATTGAACCCAGGACCTTCTTGCTGTGAGGCAACAGTGCTAACCACTGTTTCTTTCCCATTGAGATCTGATGTGTTTTCAAAGTGTTCCTTGAATTTTTTTTGAGCAGATATATTTAGTCATACTCTATGGGCCTCATACACCAATATCTTCCTAAGTTTTTTCTTATATTTGATCTTAACAGATTTCCTAAGAGAAGTCTACGTCGAATTCACGTGTTGTTAAACCGCAGAATTGTTCGCACCTATGTTCTTATATTGATGAATCCCATTTCTTCGTAAATTGAAAGCTCGTGACAGTTGTTGCTAATTAGCATAGAGAAACGCCCCGCCAATCCTCATGAAAGGACATGAGACTGCAGGGCCGTGTGCAAATGAGCTGTCATATTTAGTAGTGTCAATGGTGGACATTACATAATATAAAAAAGATGAATGGGATGATATTACTCATTTATGGAATGCTGTATCCGGAGAATGGCACACAACAAGACCGGCTGCACCAAAAAATCCGTGCACAGTTTGCTGCGCTGCCTGCACGTATAATGTCAAAACAAGTCTGTTATGGTGAAGGTCCACATATGACAATCAACAGCCTTTTCATAGCAGCATGGGCAAATATAGTCTCCCTCCACACAATTCAAGTGAAGCCTGAATTTACATGACGAACAATAAAGCTGAATCTAAATCTTATCTTCTTGACTGACGTCTTGAGATGTTGCTTCAATGTATCCACATACTTTCCTTCCTCATCATGTCATCTATTTTGTGATGTGCACCAGTCCCTCCTGAAGCAAAACACCCTAACAACATGATGGGACTAATTTTACTGTGGATATTGATACTCTTGTATCTGTTTCCTCCAGCATCTTCACAAGGTTGTTCTGGGATTGATTTGCACTTTTCGCGCCAAAGTACGTTCATCTCTAGGAGACAGAACGTGTCTCCTTCCTGAACGGTAATACAACTGTGTGATGATGTTTATATTTGCGTACTATTGTTTGTCCAGAAGAAGTTGATAACTTCAGGGGTTTGGAAATTGCTCCAAAGTACAAAGCAGACTCGTGGGAGCAACAATACTTTTTTCTGAGGTCTTGGCAGAAAAAAAATGTGCCCATTACATGAAGTCCTTTAATTGGTGTGGTTAAAGCCATTGACCTCCGAAGGCTAAGTTATGCTAAGGTTAGCAAAAACAATTTCATTATTGTATTTTCCTTTTAGTATGCTAGTGAATGGCAATTGTTTTAATAGAAATGTGATTGGAACAGTAAAGCTACTGTAGCTCTATCAGGTTGCCAAGTAATATTTTTTATAAGCAATAGCTTTATCAAATCAAACTGGAGGCACTGTTCCACAAGTAAGGCCAATCCTTGGATAGAAACACTCCAAGTTGTGCTAAGACAAAAAAAAACTTTTAGTTAGAATGACTTTGAAAACAAGGGATAATGAGATTGACGTCAAATTGTGATGAGATTGACAATACCTTTTGCCGAGACTGATTTTGCGTACAGAGAATGACAATCAGGTTTAATGAAAATTAAATCAACTTTTGGTTAAACTGACTTTGCAAGCAAGTTTTAGTGAGAATGACCATAAGATTTGATGAGATTATACCAAGTACTACAGACCGAAATACCTTACTACAAAAAAAACGAAAAAGGCTTTTTATCGATCCATATTTATGTCTGTTCTTGCGTTCTCGTGAACTCGCTTGACGTAATCTTTCATGGCCCAAGTACGGTTCCAATACACAGAATGCAAGTTGCCAAAAACGCTTATACATGATAAAACAAAAATCAGACATTAATTACAATTATGTATTCCGTAAAGTGAATGTGTCATTAAGATGTATTCCTTTGGCTGGAAAGACAATCTTTGCTTTACACTTTCAGCTGCATCTCTCGCAGTGTTAATAATCGCTTAATAATAATACATTTAATTTGTAAAGAGTTTTCATTGTAAAAACAATATATTTACGAATCATGCGTGCAAGAGAGAAACAATGAATAGGCTAACTAACTTGACGTTTTTAACAGTGTTATATTTACAAAAAAAAATCTTCTCATCTCCACTTTGCACAACGCAACATTGCGCATGACATTTGCACTACAGCAGTTCGGAGTATTCGGCCTTTTTGGAGACCCTGGATGGAGCCTTGTATGGGGCTCCTGAGGGGGACTCTGTAGTCTTGCTGGGGGACTTCAACGCACATGTGGGCAATGATGGAGACACCTGGAGAGGCGTGATTGGGAGGAATGGCCTCCCCGATCTGAACCCGAGTGGTGGCTTGTTATTGGACTTCTGTGCTAGTCATGGAATGGCCATAACGAACACCATGTTCGAACATAAGGATGCTCATAAGTGTACCTGGTACCAGAGCACCCTAGGCAGAAGGTCGATGATCGATTTTGTTATCGTATCATCGGACCTGAGGCCATATGTTTTGGACACTCGGGTGAAGAGGGGGCAGAGCTGTCAACTGATCACCATCTGGTGGTGAGTTGGGTCAGGTGGCGGGGGAAGCCTCTGGACAGACCTGGTAAGCCCAAGCGTGTAGTGCGGGTGAACTGGGAACGTCTGGAGGAGTCCCCGGTCCGGGGGGCCTTCAACTCACACCTCCGGCGGGGCTTCTCTGGCATCCCTGTGGAGGCTGGGGGCATTGAACCGGAGTGGGCGATGTTCAAAGCCTCCATTGCTAAAGCTGCGTCTGAGAGTTGTGGTCTCAAAGTCTTAGGTGCCTCAAGGGGCGGTAACCCTCGAACATCCTGGTGGACACCGGTGGTCAGGGGAGCTGTCCGATTGAAGAAGGAGGCCTTCCGGGACATGCTGTCCCGGGCGACTCCGGAGGCAGTTGCAAGGTACCGACAGGCCCGAAGGACTGCAGCCTCGGCCGTGGCAGAAGCAAAGCAGCGGGTGTGGGAGGAGTTCGGAGAAACCATGGAGAAGGACTTTCGGCTGGCGCCAAAGCGGTTCTGGAAGACCATCCGACACCTCAGGAGGGGAAAGCAGGGAACCATTCAAGCTGTATACAGTAAGGATGGGACGTTGTTGACCTCAACTGACAAGGTGATTGGGAGGTGGAAGGAGCACTTTGAGGAACTCCTGAACCCGACACACCCACCCTACATAGTAGAGACAGGGCTGGAGGATGATGAGGGATCAGCATCAATCTCCCTGGCGGAGGTCACTGAGGTAGTCAAACAACTCCACAGTGGCAAAGCCCCAGGGTTTGATGAGATCCGCCCAGAAATGCTGAAGGCTTTGGGTGTTGAAGGACTGTCATGGATGACACGTCTTATCAACATTGCGTGGAAGTCGGGGACAGTACCTAAGGAGTGGCAGACCGGGGTGGTGGTTCCCCTGTTCAAAAAGGGGGACCGGAGAGTGTGTGCCAACTACAGAGGCATCACATTACTCAGCCTCCCCGGGAAAGTATACTCCAGGGTGCTGGAAAGGAGGGTTCGACCGATAGTCGAACCTCGGATTGAGGAGGAACAATGCGGTTTCCGGCCTGGTCGTGGAACAACGGACCAGCTTTTTACCCTCGCGAGGATCTTTGAGGGGGCCTGGGAGTATGCCAATCCGGTCTACACGTGTTTTGTGGATTTGGAGAAGGCGTATGATCGGGTTCCCCGGGAGATACTGTGGGAAGTGCTGCGAGAGTATGGGGTGAGGGGGTCTCTACTCAGAGCCATCCAATATCTGTACTCCCAAAGCGAGAGCTGTGTCCGGGTCTGCGGCAGTAAGTCGGACTCGTTTCCGGTGAGGGTTGGCCTCCTCCAAGGCTGCGCTTTGTCACCCATCCTGTTTGTGGTATTCATGGACAGGATCTCACGGCGTAGCCGCGGGGAGGGGGCTGCGGGTTGGTGGGCAGAGGATTGCATCACTGCTTTTTGCAGATGATGTGGTCCTGATGGCATCATCAGTCTGCGACCTGCAGCACTCATTGGATCGGTTCGCAGCCGAGTGTGAAGCGGCTGGGATGAGGATCAGCACTTCCAAATCTGAGGCCATGGTTCTCAGCAGGAAACCGATGGATTGTCTACTCCAGGTAGGGAATGAGTCTTTACCCCAAGTGAAGGAGTTCAAGTATCTTGGGGTCTTGTTCTCGAGTGAGGGTAAAATGGAACGAGAGATGGGCCGGAGAATTGGAGCAGCGGGTGCGGTGTTGCAGTCGCTCTATCGCACCGTTGTGACGAAGAGAGAGCTGAGCCAGAAGGCAAAGCTCTCAATCTACCGGTCTATCTTCGTTCCTACTCTCACCTATGGTCATGAAGGGTGGGTCATGACCGAAAGAACGAGATCGCGGATACAAGCGGCGGAAATGAGTTTCCTCCGGAGGGTGGCTGGCATCTCCCTTAGGGATAGGGTGAGAAGTTCAGCCATTCGTGAGGGACTCGGAGTAGAGCCGCTGCTTCTTTGCGTAGAAAGGAGCCAGTTGAGGTGGTTCGGGCATCTAGTAAGGATGCCACCTGGCCGCCTCCCTAGGGAGGTGTTCCAGGCACGTCCAGCTGGGCGGAGGCCGCGGGGCAGACCTAGGACCAGGTGGAGGGATTATATCTCCACACTGGCCTGGGAACGCCTTGGAATCCCCTAGTCAGAGCTGGTTAATGTGGCCCGGGAAAGGGAAGTTTGGGATGCCCTGCTTGAACTGCTACCTCCGCGACCCGACCCCGGACAAAGCGGATGACGATGATGATGATGATGATGATTTGCACTACTTTATTTAATAATCGTATTGCTCTTGTACGTATTTGTGTATTATGTATTTTTTTTATTTTATTTGATCTAATTTCATTCTTTACTCTTATTTTGCACATTTACGCAGTTGGCGGGTTTACAATTCATTGTAGCCTACTATACATTGACATAAGATGAATAAAACCAAACTTTGAACTTTGATCCGAGGTCCACAGTATCTTCTATAATTGGGGAAGCTATTTTCCAAGATAATTGATTTGTCAGTAGGCGGTGCTTTTATACGTTTTGATCTGTTATCTCAAACAAAACCTACTCCGGAGCAGGTTAGGTGTGCAGTAAGATACGATGGCGATTTACCCTGGTAAAAAGTGACCCACCGTCGTGGTACAGATAACCCCGGGTTAATATGGAATACCAAATGTGCCAAAATTAAATAAATAAATAATCCATCATTAAATAAATAATCATACGTATAAATACAATTATTATGAAATAATTGGCATTTTCAAAATAAAAAAAACCTTTAATTTACTTTTTATTTCATAATGAATGTTTTATTTTCAAATTACACTTTTTAATTTATTTCACAATGGTACTTTTCCGAATGTCAAATTTTTTTCATAATGGTACTTTTCCAAACGGCACATTTATTTATTTAATGGCTCTTTTCATAATGACGTGCTCATCTGTCAATCAAGATGAGAGCACGCCTACGATACTCCCCTGTTGTCAAAACGACCACGCCCCCTTTAGGGAAAACCAATCGTTGTGAGGTAAAGCTGCCGGTGGAAAAACTAGTGTCACTATGCCTAAAAGGTGTCTGACCATCTCAGATTGAATTTATAAACATAGCTGAACAATCAGCTGGCTAACGGTTACTTTTAATCAAGCCATATTCGTATAGGCCGAAGTTAGTAACTTTTTCTAGGGGCTTTAGATTACTAGCCTAGGCTGCTAGGCTAGCGTACAAAACAAACGATGCGTTATTATGGATATTATAGATACCCACCTCTCAAACGCGGAGTGTACATTGAGGTAACGCACCGTACTTTTACTGGGAGAGGTGAAGAAAAAATGCAGACACCAAAAGCATAAGCTATGCCCAGTTTATTACAGACACATTCAATTAATTAAAACCTATTCCTAATATCGTGCCCAGCTAAGCATGCAACTACTCCTAACTTCTTCAGCTGCTTCTAACCCTTCACCCTTCCCGATTGTCAGTCAGATCCAAAGCCCAAAAATCTAGTCAGTCCAACAAGACGGGCCAAGGTGGGGAGGCCGATGAGAGGGACAGGTGGTTGAGAGGAGCGTCTTGCGCAGATTTCTACTATTGCTCAGGTCTCCGCATACGGAGTCCGAAAGACAAAGAGTTCCTCGCCTCGGACCTTGCCGCCGTCGCAGTCTCTACTTACTGGATTAATTGTCTCTGGCTTTTGCTCTTGCTCGTTGATCTCGTCTGTGGCTTTGCTCTCGTCAAGATTTCCCTGTATTGTTCTCCAAACCCCAGGTGATCCCAATCAGCACAGTCAGACTTCATATCAATTGCCCTCTTCTTGGCCTGGCTGTATAAACTTCATTTAAGACACAGTATGCTAGCAGCCTAGGCTAAACTCGAGCCCATGAACAAAGTTAACTAAATTATACGAATATGGGTTGACAACAAAGTAACCGTTAGCAAGCGTATTGTATAGCTATGGGTGCGTTCATATTTTCAATCTGAAATGGTCAGACTGCTTTTAGGCATACTAGTGACACCAGTTTTTCCCCTGGCAGTTGTACAGAAATGTTTTCCCAAAAGGGGGCGTGGTCGTTCAACAGGGGAGTATCGTAGGCGTGCTCTCATCTTGATTGACAGATGAGCACGTCATTATGAAAAGAGCCATTAAATAAATAAATGTGCCGTTCGGAAAAGTACCATTATGAAATAAAAAGTAAATTAAATGTTTTTTTTTATTGTGAAAATGCCAATTATTTCATAATAGTTGCTTGAGTATTATTTAATTATTGAGTGATTTCACAATTTATGTACCCATTTATATATATTCCTGTATTTATACATATGATTATTTATTTAATGAAGGAATATTTATTTACTTAATTTTGGCACATAAAATTAAATAAATAAATATTCCTTCATTAAATAAATAATGAAGGAATAGACAATTCCTTGACATTGGAGTAGACAATGGATTGTCTACTGGTGACAATGGATTGTCTACTCCAAGTAGGGAATGAGTCTTTACCCCAAGTGAAGGAGTTCAAGTATCTCGGGGTCTTGTTCTCGAGTGAGGGGAAAATGGAACGAGAGATGGGCTGGAGAATTGGAGCAGCGGGTGCGGTATTGCAGTCGCTTTATCGCACCGTTGTGACGAAGAGAGAGCTGAGCCAGAAGGCAAAGCTCTCAATCTACCGGACTATCTTCGTTCCTACTCTCACCTATGGTCATGAATGGTGGGTCATGACCGAAAGAACGAGATTGCGGATACAAGCGGCGGAAATTAGTTTCCTCTGGAGGGTGGCTGGCATCTCCCTTAGGGATAGGGTAAGAAGTTCAGCCATTCGTGAGGGACTTGGAGTAGAGCCGCTGCTTCTTTGCGTAGAAAGGAGCCAGTTGAGGTGGTTCGGGCATCTAGTAAGGATGCCACCTGGCTGCCTCCCTAGGGAGGTGTTCCAGGCAAGTCCAGCTGGGCGGAGGCCGCGGGGCAGACCTAGGACCAGGTGGAGGTATTATATCTCCACACTGGCCTGGGAACGCCTTGGAATCCCCCAGTCAGAGCTGGTTAATGTGGCCCAGGAAAGGGAAGTTTGGGATGCCCTGCTGCAACTGCTACCTCCGCGACCCGACCCCGGACAAAGCGGATGAAGATGATGATGATGATGATGATGATTTTGGCACATTTGGTATTCCATAGGTTAAACCTTAAATTACCTCGCTAACCAAACATCCTACTTCATGGTATAGGCCTCAGGTGTCTTCTAAAACAGCATGCCACAACTTCTCTGAGCATGTGCTAATAAAGAGCAATAATAAATACTTATGGCTAATTGATTCCTAATTAAAGTTTAGTTTTACAAATTCTGATTCAAAACATTAACAACTAAAGCCAAATATTGTTCACAGGTGAGCTGGCAATGCACCTTCCTGGAATACCCCTGAGACCTAACCCTGTCCTAAAGAAAACAATCTCATCTGGGCTTTTCACAAGGACATATTTGCAAGGAATGTCATATTTTTGTTGTAAACAAATCTGGATTTTGTATTATCTGACAGCTACAACTTAAACAGTAGTTTGTAGTTTCAGTTGTTAATTACACCAAAAATGGCAAAGAAATGTGAATAAATTACTTGAATCACATGCAAAATTAATGCTGTTGAACTACCAGCAAGCTACTGCAAAAATGTAGACTACTAGTTTATTTACATATAGTGCACTACTCCCCAAAACTGCTACCAGAAGCTTCTCAATCATGACATTATTTTCTGGAATGTTCCAAGCTTGTTTTAAGACACAGTCAACTTAGTGTATGTAAATTTCTAACCAAATAAAATTGTGATGTAGTTAATTATAAGTGAAAAAATCTGTTTGTAAACATTTGATGGAAAAATTACTTGCGTCATGCACAAAGTAGTGTCCTAACTGACTTGCCAAAAGTATAGTTTGTTTTAATGAATTCTGTGGATTGGTTAAAAAATGGGTTTTGTGACTTCAACCTAAGTGTATGTAAACTTCCAACTTCAACTGTAGCCTACAGATTTACCATTGCCCTGTTTTACAAAAGGTACAAAAACATGATATACAGTGCCTTGCAAAAGTATTCACCCCCCTTGGCATTTTTCATGTTTTGTTGCCTCACAACCTGGAATTAGAACGGATTGTTTGAAGGTTTGCATCATTTTATCCACAGAACATGCCTACAACTTTGAAGATGTGATTTTTTTTTTATTGTGAAGCAAACAACAAATAGGACAAAATAACAGAAAACTTCAGCGTGCATAACTATTCACCCCCCTAAAGTCAGTACTTTGTAGAGCCACCTTTTACGGCAATTACAGCTGCAAGTCGCTTTGGATAAGTCTCTATGAGCTTGCCACATCTTGCCACTGGGATATTTGCCCATTCCTCAAGGCAAAACTGCTCCAGCTCTTTCATGTTGGATGGTTTCCGCTTGTGAACAGCAATCTTCAAGACTGACCACAGATACTCAATTGGATTGAGATCTGGGCTTTGACTAGGCCATTCAAACACATTTAAATGTTTCCCCTTAAACCACTCGAGTGTCGCTTTAGCAGTATGCTTTGGGTCATTGTCCTGCTGGAAGGTGAACCTCCGTCCCAGTCTCAAATCACAGGCAGACTGAAACAGGTTTTGCTCAAGAATATCCCTGTATTTAGCACCATCCATCTTTCCCTCGACTCGAATCAGTTTCCCAGTCCCTGCTGCTGAAAAACATCCCCACTGCATGATGCTGCCACCACCATGTTTTACTGTGGGGATGGTGTTCTTGGGGTGATGGGATGTGTTGGGTTTGCGCCATACATAGAGTTTTCCTTGGTGGCCGAAAAGTTCAATTTTAGTCTCATCTGACCAGAGCACCTTCCTCCATACATTTGGGGAGTCGCCCACATGCCTTTTGGCAAACTCAAAACGTGCCATCTTATTTTTAACACTAAGTAATGGCTTTTTTCTGGCCACTGTTCAATAAAGCCCAGCTCTATGGAGTGTACGGCCTATTGTGGTCCCATGCGCAGATACACCAGTCTCTGCTGTGGAACTCTGCAGCTCCTTTAGGGTTACCTTTGGTCTCTGTGCTGCCTCTCTGATTAATGCCCTCCTTGCCCGGTCTGTGAGTTTTGGTGTGCGGCCCTCTCTTGGCAGGTTTGTTGTGGTACCATGTTCTTTCCATTTGAAGATGATGGATTTGATGGTGCTCCGGGGATCATCAAAGATTTGGATATTTTTTTATAACCCAACCCTGACTAGTACTTCTCAACAACTTTGTCCCTGACTTGTTTGGAGAGCTCCTTGGTCTTCATGGTGTGATGCCTCTTGCTTAGTGGTGTTGCAGCCTCTGGGACCTTTCAGAAAAGGTGTGTTTATACTGACAGATCATGTCACACTTAGATTACACACATGTGGACTTCATTTCACAAATTATGTTACTTCTGAAGGTAATTGGTTGCACCAGAACTTTTGAGGGGCTTCATAGCAAAGGGGGTGAATACATATGCACATGCCAATTTCCAGATTTTTATTTTAAAAAATAATTTTTTGTATATATTTTTTTCTCATTTCACTTCACCAACTTGGACTATTTTGTGCAGACCCATCACATAAAATTCAGATAAAAAAAACATTTAAATTACAGGTTGTAATGTAACAAAATAAGTAACAAGCCAAGGGGGGTGAATACTTTTGCAAGGCACTGTATTTTGAGTGTTTTATTTCTGCATTGGGATCCTCTACCAAAGTTTGAACCTGGGAGCTGTGTTGTCAGGGGCAGTAGCCCCTGGTAAGGTCTCCCATGGCAAATTGGTCCCGGGGAAGGGTCCAGATTAAGCACGATTCAAAGACCCATGATGATTCAGGACCAATGGTACTGTAGCACCTTGCACGGAATAGGGAGACCGGAGCTACCCCCTGGAGCCGGACCCGGGGGGATGCTTGCCGGCGAGCGTCTGGTGGCCGGGCGTTGACCCATGGGGCCTGGTCAGACACAACCAGAAAAAACAAGATGAAGCCGCCACCCTGTGGGCCCACCACCTGCAGGGATAGGCATCGATAGGCGGGGACCTAGGCGTGCTGACCTCCAGCATCGTAGATTGTTTCTAGGGATGTGGAATGTCACCTCTCAGGCGGGGAAGAAACCAGGGCTATTGCGGGAGGTGGAGCAGTACCAACTAGATATAGTTGGGCTCACCTCTACGCATGGCACTGTGTCTGGAACCAAACTCCTGGAGAGGGGCTGGACTCTTTCCTTCTCCGGAGTTGCCCAGGGTGAGAGGCGCCAGGCTGGTGTGGTGATTCTCATAAGCCCTCTGCTGAGCGCCGCTGAGTTGGAGTTTTCCCCAGAGAACGAAAGGGTCACCTCTGTGAGACAAGTCGATGAGGGGAAGGCTCTGACGGTTGTTTGTGCTTATGCACAAATGGCAGTTCGGAGTATCCGGCCTTGGAGTTGCTGGGTGGGGTCCTGGATAGGGTACCATCTAGGGACTCTATAGGTCTGCTGGGGGACTTCAAAGCTCACGTGATAATGGAGAAACCTGGAGGGGGGTGATTGGGAGGAATGACCTGCCCGATCTGAACTTGAGTAGTGCTTTGTTGCTGGACTTCTGTTCTAGTCATGGATTGTCCATAACAAACACCATGTTCGAGCATAGGGAGTTCCTAAGTGCACATGGGACCAGAACACCCTAGGCCACAGATCGATGATCGACTTTGTGGTCGTATCGTCAGATCTGCGGCCGCACAGTGCATCCGGAAAGTATTCATACCCCTTCACTTTTTCCACATTTTATTATGTTACAGCCTAATTCCAAAATTTATTAAATAAAACATTTTTCTCAACATTCTACACATAATACCGCATAATGACAAAGTGAAAAAAGTTTTTGGGAATGTTTTGCAGATGTATTAAAAAAAAATAAAAAAAATATCACATGTACATAAGTTTTCACACCCTTTGCTGTGACACTCAAAATTGAGCTCTGGTGCACCCCGTTTCCATTGATCATCCTTGAGATGTTTCTACAACTTGATTGGAGTCCACCTGTGGTAAATTCAATTGATTGGACATGATTTGGAAAGGCACACACCTGTTTATATAAGGTCCCACAGTTGACAGTGCATGTCAGAGCACAAAACAAGTTATGAAGTCCAAGGAATTGTCTGTAGACCTCCGAGACAAGATTGTATCGAGGCACAGATCTGGGGAAGGGTACAAAAACATTTCTGCAGCACTGAAGGTCCCAACGAGCACAGTGGTCTCCATCATTAGCAAATGGAAGAAGTTTGGAACCACCAGGACTCTTCCTAGAGCTGGCCGCCCGGCCAAACTGAGCAATCGGGGGAGAAGGGCCTTGGTCAGGGAGGTGACCAAGAACCCGATGGTCACTCTGACAGAGCTCCAGTGTTCCTCTGTGGAGATGGGAGAACCTTCCAGAAGGACAACCATCTCTGCAGCACTCCACCAATTAGGCCTTTATGGTAGAGTGGCCAGACGGAAACCAGTCCTCAGTAAAAGGCACATGACAGCCCACATGGAGTTTGCCAAAAGGCACCTAAAGGACTCTCAGACCATGAGAAACAAAATTCTCTGGTCTGCTGAAACCAAGATTTAACTCTTTGGCCTGAATGCAAAGCGTCATGTCTGGAGGAAACCAGGCACAGCTCATCCCCTGGCCAATACCATCCCTACAGTGAAGCATGGTGGTGGCAGCATCATACTGTGGGGGTGTTTTTCAGCGGCAGGAACTGGGAGACTAGTCAGGATCAAGGGAAAGATTAATGCAGCAATGTACAGAGAGATCCTTGATGAAAACCTGCTCCAGAGCGCTCTGGACCTCAGACTGGGGCAAAGGTTGACATTTTTGGAGAGATCTGAAAATGGCTGTGCACTGACGCTCCCCATCCAACCTGATGGAGCTTGAGACGATCTGCAAAGAAGAATGGGAGAAACTGCCCCAAAATAGGTGTGCCAAGCTTGTAGCATCATACTCAAGAAGACTTGAGGCTGTAATTGCTGCCAAAGATGCTTCAACATAGTATTGAGTAAAGGGTGTGAATACTTATGTACATGTGATATTTAATTTTTATATATGTAATACATTTGCAAAAAATTCTAAAAAACCTTTTTCACTTTGTCATTATGCGGTTTTGTGTGTAGAATGTTGAGATTTTTATTTTTTTTAATCCATTTTGGAATTAGGCTGTAACATAATAAAATGTGGAAAAAGTGAAAGTGTATGAATACTTTACGGATGCACTGTATGTCTTGGACACTCAGGTGAAGAGAGGAGCTGAGCTGTCAAATGATCACCACCTGGTGGTGAGTTGGATCAGATGGCGGGGGAGGCTGCAGGTCAGACCCGGTAAACCCAAACGTGTAGTTAGGGTGAATTGGGAACGTCTGGCTGAGGCCCCTGTCCGTGAGGTCTCTCCCACCTCCGGAAGAACTACTCGTGCATCCCAGGGGAGGCTGGGAATATGGTATCCGAGTGGGCCATGTTCAAAACCTCCATTGTGGAAGCGATTGCTAGGAGTTGTGGTCAGAAGGTCGTCGGGCCTGTTGTGGCGGCAACCTAAGAACCCAAGGAGGCTTCGGTGGTCACAAAAGCAAAAACCCGGGTGTGGGAGGAGTTCGGGAAGGCTATGGAGAAGGACTTTTGTTTGGCCTCAAGGACGTTCTTCTGGCAAACCGTTAGACGGCTCAGTAAAGGAAAGCAGGGCTTGGCCCAGGCTCTGTTGAGCAGGGGAGGGGAACTGCTGACCCGGACTGGGGTTATCGTTGGGGGTGGAAGGAGCACATTGAGGAACTCCTTAACCTCACCAACACGTCCTCTGTGGAGGGGGCAGAGTTTGAAGACGCGGGGGAAGCCTCACCCATATCCCTGGCAGAGGTCACTGAGGTAGTTAAGAAGCTCTTCAGTGGCAAGGCGCTGGGTGTGGATGAGATTCGCCCTGAGATGCTAAAGGCTCTGGACATTGCTGGGCTGTCTTGGTTGACACGCCTCTTCAGTGTCGCATGGAAGTCAGGTACAGTCCCTATGGAATGGCAGACCGGGGTGATGGTTCCCATTTTTAAAAAAGGGGACCAGAGGGTGTGCTCCAATTATCGGGGTATCACACTCAGCCTACCTGGGAAAGCATTTGCCAGGGTGCTGGAAAGGATGCTCTGACCAATTGTCGAATCTTAGAGTTAGGAGGAGCAATGCGGATTCCGTCCTGGTCGTGGAACAGTGGACCAAATCTTTATACTCGCGGGGCTGTTGGGGGGTTCATGGGAGTTTGCCCATCCAGTCTACATATGTTTTGTGGACTTGGAGAAGGCCTACGACCGTGTCCGCCGAGCAGTCCTGTGGGGGGTACTGTGGGAGTATGGGGTACCGAGGCTGTTGCTACGACCCATCCGGTCCTTATATAACCGAAGTGAGAGCTGTGTCCGTATTCTCAGCACAAAGTTAGACAAGTTTTCAGTGGGTGTTGGTCTCCGCCAGGGCTGCCCCTTGTCACCGGTTCTGTTTGTGATTTTCATGGATAGAATCTCCAGGCGTAGTCGGGGGGAGAAGTGTGTCCGGTTTTGGGACCTCAGAATTGCTTCCCTGCTCTTTGCAGATGATGATGTTCTGTCGGCTTCTACAGACTGTGATCTGAAGGGAGGGAGTTTGTTCACGAGTGAGGGAAAATGGAGCGTGAGATTGACAGGCGGACGATTTACCAGTTGGTCTACGTCCCAACCCTCACGTATGGTCATGAGCTTTTGGGTAGGGACCGAAAGAACGAGGTTGCGAATACAAGCGGCTGAAATTTGTTTCCTCCGTAGGGTTGCTGGGCTCAGCCTTAGAGATAGGGTAAGGAGCTTGGTCATCCGGAGGGAGCTCGGAGGAGAGCCGCTGCTCCTTCGCGTCAAAAGGAGCCAGATGAGGTAGTTCAGGTATCTGATTAGGATGCCTCCTGGACGCCTTCCTTTGCAGGTTTTCCGGGCACGCCCTACCGGTAGGAGACCCCGAGGTAAGCCCAGAACACGTTGGAGAGACTATATATCTCATCTGGCCTGGGAACGCCTCAGGATCCCCCAGGAGGAGCTGAAAAACGTTGCTGGGGAGGACGTCTGGACTACCCTGCTGCCACCATGATCCAGCGCTGGATAAGCGGCGGAGAATGGATGGATGAAAGAATTAGTCACAAGAACACTGACAGGTTCCAGGGCAGGACTGGATTCAGGTGTGCACATTTTAGGACATCGCTAGAAATTAATTATGTGACGGACCAAATACGTGTTTTAAAAAATTTTTTTTTACTTTGTGTGTTTGTGATTGTAGTTATTTTGATGACTAAGAGTGCTAATATAAATCTTTTGACTCTCAATGGCCAGTCCTCGTCTCCAGTAACAAATTGTACAATAACCAGGGGTTAAATTGGTATTCCTGAAGTGAGGGAGCCCTATTGTGTGTGTGTGTGTGTGTGTGTGTTTTTTTAAATTGGCCGTTACTGATAATTATTAATAAGGACATTTTCACTTGAATGTGGACAACTATGCCTACTCTAATTTCCTGGAGTATTTAAAATAAACCTGCCATGTTAGATCAAGTTGCTTCAATTAACTTAACCAAAACCATATCTGCTGAAGTTCATTCCCACACTGAAGCACAATTCATTTATGCTGTGTGCCCACAAACGTGTCAAGTACCAGGGTGACTGCAAAATAATTTGAACAACTTTTGATACATTACTTTGCCCAAAATTATTTTTACAAACTGCTTGAATTTTTTTTTTTCAAAGAAAATAATTTTTTATAAAAAATGTATTTGATACATTGTAACTAAATGCATGAGATTTTATGACCTATATAAAGAGCTACAATAATTGAATCTGCAAGGAACAGAAACATGAATGGCTGTCACCATGGCAGCAATTTTGTAGGATTTGTGCGTTATAGATAGGAAATAGGCCAGTCAACATGTTACCTGTAGAGGTATAAAGCAGAATCTTTGTGATACTACTTACAGTCATCTTAGCATGTAGGACTCTAAAGTCCATCCATCCGTCCATCCATCCATCCAACCATCTTATGCACAATACCGCTCAAAAGTTTGGGTCACTTAGAAATGTCCTTTTTTACAATTAAAATATCTATTATTGATCAAAAATACAGTGTAGACATTTTTAATGTCATAAATGACTATTATATCTGGAAACGTCAAATTTTCAATGGAATATCTACATAGGTGTGCAGAGGCCCATTTTAAGCAACCATCACTCCTGTTTTCCAATGGCACATTATGTTGGCTAATCCAGGTTCATTGTGTAAAAGGCTAATTGATCATTAGAAAACCCTTGTGGCACAGCGGAAAACTGTGTGTACTACGTCCTTCATGGAACAGCACAAACTGTCTCTAACCAGAATAGGAAGACAAGTGGCACAACTGAGGAAGAGGACATGTACACCAAATACTCTAGTTTGGTGCCTCCATTATACCAGTCTCAACGTCAATCACACGGAAGAGCATTTGTGAGACAGAAAAAATTAAAGGATACACGACGCCTTCTGTCAAGCATGGTAGAGGAAATGCGATGGTCTCCGGGGGCTTTAATGCTGGTAAAGCGGGAGATTTATACAGGGAATCTAAAGAGGAAATGACTCAACTTTGGAACACCATGACGTCAACAAATTGACAGCTAGAATGCCAAAGGTTTACAAGGCTGTAATTGCTGCAAATGGAGGATTGTTTGATTATAGAAAAGTTTGAAAGACAAAATTATCATTTCAAGTCAAAAGCATTATTTCTAACCTTGTCAGAGTCTTGACTATAATTTATATACATTTTGCAATGCATTTGATGAATAAAAGTTAAGAGTTTTCATGGAAACACAAAATGTTCTGGGTGACCCTATACTTTTGAGCAGTCATCATCATCATCATCATCATCTTCATCCGCTTTGTCCGGGGTCGGGTCGCGGAGGTAGCAGTTCCAGCAGGGCATCCCAAACTTCCCTTTCCCGGGCCACATTAACCAGCTCTGACTGGGGGATTCCAAGGCGTTCCCAGGCCAGTGTGGAGATATAATCCCTCCACCTGGTCCTAGGTCTGCCCCGCGGCCTCCGCCCAGCTGGACTTGCCTGGAACACCTCCCTAGGGAGGCGGCCAGGTGGCATCCTTACTAGATGCCCGAACCACCTCAACTGGCTCCTTTCTACGCAAAGAAGCAGCGGCTCTACTCCGAGTCCCTCACGAATGGCTGAACTTCTCACCCTATCCCTAAGGGAGATGCCGGCCACCCTCCGGAGGAAACTCATTTCCGTCGCTTGTATCCGCGATCTCGTTCTTTCGGTCATGACCCACCCTTCATGACCATAGGTGAGAGTAGGAACGAAGATAGACCGGTAGATTGAGAGCTTTGTCTTCTGGCTCAGCTCTCTTCGTCACAACGGTGCGATAAAGCGACTGCAACACCGCACCCGCTGCTCCAATTCTCCGGCCAATCTCTCGTTCCATTTTCCCCTCACTCGAGAACAAGACCCCGAGATACTTGAACTCCTTCACTTGGGGTAAAGACTCATTCCCTACTTGGAGTAGACAATCCATCGGTTTCCTGCTGAGAACCATGGCCTCAGATTTGGAGGTGCTGATCCTCATCCCAGCCGCTTCACACTCGGCTGCGAACCAGTAATATTGAGCAGTAATATATATTTTAATCAAAATTCTGGTGAGCTGTGACCAAGCAAAGCATGAACAGCAGAGTCAAATTATGAACAGCTTTATTCTCAAAATTAGTAAGCTAACAAATTGAAAAAAGTGTCCCCTTCTTAATAAGATGTGGGCTGGACGTCCTTAGGCTTTAGCCCCAGGATGCTTTCTGAATAGCCCCGGATCTTTTTTTTTATATAAGAAAAATAAAACATATAAAAATCATATAAATTGCTCATGATCTATTCCTCTGTCATTCCAAACTCGCATAAATAATATGATATTGTTGATCAAAAACGCAGGTACTCTATGTCCTCTGTGTAATTCAAAGGCCCACATCTACTGTACCTCACATTACTTGGCACGCATGCATTTTGTTTAAGCACGAGAAAGAGAGTGAGAGCGAGAGCGCACCGGTTACAGCGATTGTCATTTCGGCATCTAGCTAGCTAACTAAATCAGAAGGACAACAAATAACACAATGGATATAATGCTTTAAAAAAAAAAAAAAGGACAGTGAGGCATGAAGGCAAGAGCAAGGCTAGAGGATTTGGAGGAGGAAAAGTTATCTCCTGTTGCTACAGCAGCAGATGAGTCAGGACGTGATAGTGCCAGTCCAGTGTCTCATCCACAAGCTCAGGTTGGTGTAGTGGGCTCTAGTTATCTAGCTAGCTAGTCTAGCACAGTGCAGTGGTTCTCCAAAGCTTTTGACACAAGGCATTTGATTTGCATCTCGGCAACTGATTTGGCGATTAAACATGTATGTAGCTAGTAGCTACCACAATAACATAGTTCACTTTCTACAGCAAGCAGAAATTTCAAGCTAGCAACTTTTCATGCTTCCATTGCCAGCAGACGGCTGCTTAATGTAGCCTATTCATATAATCACTTATTTTATAATAATATTATAGGCGCCCCTCTTGTAACTCAAGGACATAGGAGCAAATTGGGGTAGATAATGATCATTTTAATATATATATATATATATAGGGGCGGCTGCTCAGGAAGTAGAGTGGGTCGTCCACTGATCCAAAGGTTGGCGGTTCAATCCCTAGCTCCTCCTGTCTATGTGTCGAAGTGGCCTTGAGTAAGACACTGAACCCCGAGGTGCTCCCGACCATCAGTGTGTGAGTGTGATGGTGAATGAGAGGCAATACTGTAAAGCACTTTGTTCCAGTCCAGTTGAAAAGCGTTGTATAAATGCAGTCCATTTACCATAAATTATTATTATATCCCGGATCCTTTTTTTAGATAAGAAAAATAAAACATTTAAAAATCATAAAAATTTCAAGCTAGCAACAATGGATATATACATATATACAGTACATACATGTATATATCCATTGTTGCTAGCTTGAAATTTTTATGATTTTTATATGTTTTATTTTTCTTATCTAAAAAAAGGATCCGGGATATATGTATATACAGTATATTTTAATATATATATATATACTGTTATTGTTATTATTATATTATTTACAAAGTAAATTACTGCATTAACCAAGAGGAAAATATAGGTATACTCAGTGACAACCTTTTAGACAACACCGAAACCTGCTTTTAGGGATAAACTGTTGGAAAAACGTGTCCAAAAAACAAGTATATCTTATTTTGGCATTGAAATTCTTTAAATGTAAATCATATTCTTAGTTTCTAAATAGTAATGCCCTCCACACAAATTGTCCAAACTGCATTCCCGAGACAATTAAATGCGTGCCTAATAGGCGTGCCGGTCAGGTCAATGTTGAATGTTCAATAGTAATAAGGTAACAGCAAAAAAAGAAAATAGTAATAACCTCTACATGTGGATAGTTTCTTACTGCGTTTCTATGCTACAGTGGGGTATCTAATGTGACTTGAGGAAATAGTTTTACCTGTGCCAGCTTCATCATCATGTGGGCAAACACATGGAGAAAGCCAACTACAGCATCCCATAGGCGGCTGTGCGCCAAGGACTGTTGGTTACCTGTGCAAGGACCCTGAAAAACATATCAAGTTAAAACAGGAAGAAGATACACAGATGAAGTTAAAAAGCAAAAAGCTATGGTTATTTGAACTTTACCTGAATATATTCAGTAAGACTGTTAAATATTTGTTTTGCCACTGTCATGGCCTTGGAAAAGTTCTTTTTCCCTGGCTCATCAATGATCTCTTTTCCAGAGTAATACCAATAGAAATCACTGATGGACTCCTTTTATAGACAACAAGAGAAAAAACAAAATAGGTCAAATTTTAGCTAAAGGATGAAAAGACGGTTATATATATTATATATATATATATAAGTGCTGTGCAATTTTGTATAGAAATCCAATAAGTAGTGTCATGGGAACATTGTCACTGTAGGTGTACCTGCAGTCGAAGCAGGTAATCCACAGTGCAGATGATGATATTGATCGTAGTGGTGCTGCCTGTTTGTGTACGCAAGTAGTTCTGAAAATCTGAAGAAAAAGATTGAAAAGACAATGTTTTGTTTTTTTATGCATATTCTACTGTGGACATTGAACTTATCACTGACCTAGTAAACAAATCAAAATCGTCAGTTATTATTATCCTGCCCTCTTGACCCCATGGCAGCTAACGTCCTTAAATTAAATGAAGACGAAACTGAAGTGATGCTCATTGGCCCCAAGGCTCTGACTAAATAGCTGGGGGAGCTAGATATGAACACTGATGATTCCAACATCCACTCCAGCAATACTGTCAAGAACTTGGGGGTAATCTTTGACCATTCCCTGTCATTTGAGCCTCACATCCGCAGCATCACAAACTCAGCCTTTTTCCAAAACAGAAACATTGCTTGCCTTTGACCCATCCTCACTGATTCTGTTGCAGAAATCCTCATTCAAGCATTTGTCATCTCCCGCTTGGACTATTGCAATGCCATCCTCTTTGGTCTTCCAGCAAAAGCATCAAACAGACTCCAATACATTCAAAACTCTGCTGCAAGAATTCTCACTCAAACCAGGCCGTGGCAGCATATCAAACTCATGACATCTACCTACAAAGCACCATATGGACTGACACCCACCTACATTGCTGATCTAATCCACCCCCACACTCCCAACTCGCAATCTCCGCTCCTCTGGCTCTGGTCACCTATTAGTCCCCAGCACAAATCTTCGCTCCTTGGGTGACTGTGTTTTTAGCTGTGCTGCACCCAAGCTATGGAATTCCCTCCTTGCTAATGTCAGATACTCTTAATTCACACACATTTTTAATAACAGGTTAACAACATCCCTCTTCATTCAGGCCTTCCAATAACCATTTTTCTTTCTGCCTGATTTTGTTCTGTGTTTAGCTTTGACTTCATTTAGTTCAGTGTTGTTCTACCTATTACCATGTAAAGTCAGTCAACAACATTTTTCCAACTCGTTTCACACTTTGCTGATTGGTTGTGAAAAGCTAAATGACAAAGCTATGTGTAAAATACAACATTGGTATATGATGAAAAACATATGAAAAGATTGAAAATGGGTGAAGTGTCACTTAACACATGCAAATAGACAAAACCCAAATAAATTAAATAAACATCTACATCAATTTGACAACACATTATAGACAACATTCAACAACAAGAAGCGTGGCCAGAGGCCTGTACCACAAAGCAGGATTTGGGGTTATCGAGGAAACTTTAGGTTTAACCTCGGGTTCTCTGTCCCATGACGGTGGGTCATTTTTTACCGGGGTAAATTGCCATGGTAACTTATACTGCACACCTAACCTGCTATTATAAAATCTAATATGTACAAGAGTAATACAATTATTAAAGAAAGTAGAACAAATGCTTTTTGCAATGTTGCGTTGTGCAAAGTAGAGATGAGGGGGAAAAGGGATTTATAAAATACAAATAACACGGTTGAAAACTTCTTTAGTTATTAATTGTTCTCTTACACACGGTTTACAAATAAAGACACTGCCAGGGTTGCAGCTGAAAGTTTAAGGCAAACATTGTCTTCAACACAATAAGAACACATTTAAACAACAAATTCACTTGACGAAATACATAATTGTAATTATAGTCTAAGTTACTTGTGCCTTAATGATGGGGTAGTGATACTGATAAGCCTATTCATTTATGCATTCACATAGTCTGCATTTAAATTTGTTTGCCAGCTTTCCTTCCTGCCTTTGGCAGCATAAACTGCATTGCTTTTAGCCTGGATAGTATATTTAAATTCTTCATATTTATCTATTATAGTTTGTTCATATTGTGTAAAATATGGTAGAATTGTCCACCGCCCCTTTTATGTGCTCATAGCTAGATTGGGGTGAACCTTGGTTGCTTTACCGAGTTGATAACCGCCTTCGTGGCACCACTCATGCGTGATTGCGGATGTTAAGGTTAGTGAAGCCAGATATCAGAAAGATATCCTGGGTATGTTGAACTTGCTTCGTGGTATAGGCCTCTGACGTGTTCATTACTTTCACATGTCATCTGGAAACAATTCCGTTGGGTTGTCTGTATTTCCAGAGCATTTCTGTAATGTGTTTTGTTTTCTTTATTTGCAGAACGTTACTGTATTGTGTTGTCTGAATTAGCAAACCGCCTTCTAAATACTGTGTATGTGTTGTCAAATTATGTAGATGTTTTCTTGACATGCTTGTGCTTTGTCTATTTGCTAAGTTACAATGCGTTGCCTCTCAAGATCACTGTAGTTTTGATATGTTATGTGAAAATCTAAGTAACTATAAGTAGCTCTCGTCCACTTACATTTTTTCAAAGTAGCTCTCAGATGATAAAAGGTTGAATACCCCTGCAATATAAGTAATCTACAAAAGGTACTAGAAAAGTGCTAAACACAGACATGAACGTAGGGAAAATAATAAGAAAAGGTGCAAGAATAACTATATATATGAGTGCGCCATCAACCTAGATCAAAATAGCCGCTGTGAATGTGCTCTTTCTGATATGAGGACAGGAAATACTTACCATTATTGTGGCCCTCACAAAGCAGTTGCAGGAAGCGGAAGAGGTCACATGTAAACTCATCGTCAGCCATTACTTTCTCACCTGGAAATACATGAAAGCACTAGTGGGACATGATGGCAAACAATAGCTCACTATACAGGATCTACTTAACAAGCATGGCCAGTGACAAGAGTCAATAGAAAGGTCTAGCCAACTGTGAGGGCTGTAGAAAAATTACATTTGAAGTCACGTAACAATGCCCGGTAGGAAATCAGCAACTCCAATGCTGGTATACTTGCATCCAATCCATTTACAGCAAACCCAATGAGTTTAGTCTTTAGATTATGCTACAGACATCTGTATCAGTAGTTACTGTTGCCTCTTAACTGTCTGACAGTAACCGTGACAGACAACCTTTCAAACAGTTACATTTTTGTTTTATCCAACCAGAGGACATTTCTCCAAAGAGTAAGATCTCTGTCCCCATGTTTTTAGAACAGTGGCTTCGTCCTTGCTGAGCGGTCTTTAAGGTTATGTCAATATAGGAATAAATTTACTCTGGATATAGATACTTTTGTCATTGAGCACCGTACTTCAGATGAAATTGGAAGCTGAAATTGTAACAGAATAATCCAATTAGTAAGTGTAAAAATTGTAGGGGGTGCCCTGGACCGTAGCATACATAAAAAAAAATTTGGACAACCCTATTGTCCGGTTTTGTCAAATTGTATATCTGGCAACCCTAGCTAGAGCAGAGAAAGATACCTGGAAGGGCTTGTGGGAGATGGAAAGTCAATTTCAGAAACACACTGTCTTATCATACCAAAACTAAGAACAAAACAGCTAAGGGACGTTTGTGGTCAGAAAATTCTTGCATTTGTCTACAAACCTTTGAGAGTCTTATCGGGGATCGCTACAACAAACCCAAAACAATTCTGCTGGCTCCTGTTTCAGAAAGCAGGTTTACAAAACCTCTGGGCCTCAATAAGAAGAATGTTCTTCTTAAAACCCATTCTCACAGTTTATATAAACATTATGAAATTCAGGAATGTTTTCTTATTTGGGATTGGTTATTAAGAGAGAACATCTACGGACACTCAAGAGCATAATTTTGCACATTTGAGTTATGACATGTTTGTGGAAAATAATTGGTTAATGCATTTTCATAGATTCTACAGTTGTATAATATTATTGAGTTTAAATTACAATATTTTTTAAATAATTTATAATCTTTTGTATATATCTATTTAGATATACTGTATCTATGTATTGTTGAATATATTTATGTATTTATTGACGCACACACACATAAATGTATATTGTTTAATAAATACATAAATATATCCTTCAACAAATAAATAATAAAAAATATCATAAATTATAAAAACATATTCATCATCATCTTCATCCGCTTTGTCCGGGGTCGGGTCGCGGAGGTAGCAGTTCCAGCAGGGCATCCCAAACTTCCCTTTCCCGGGCCACATTAACCAGCTCTGACTGGGGATTCCAAAGGCGTTCCCAGGCCAGTGTGGAGATATAATCCCTCCACCTGGTCCTAGGTCTGCCCCGCGGCCTCCGCCCAGCTGGACGTGCCTGGAACACCTCCCTAGGGAGGCGGCCAGGTGGCATCCTTACTAGATGCCCGAACCACCTCAACTGGCTCCTTTCTACGCAAAGAAGCAGCGGCTCTACTCCGAGTCCCTCCCGAATGGCTGAACTTCTCACCCTATCCCTAAGGGAGATGCCAGCCACCTTCCGGAGGAAACTCATTTCCGCCGCTTGTATCCGCGATCTCGTTCTTTCGGTCATGACCGAAAGAACGAGATCACGGAAAAACATATTGTATATATTATTATATATTATATACTTTATGTATGTATAAAACGACTGCGAATGAAAAAATTATGTGAATCAGTGTGTATTTATCTTGTAACCTGTTCAATGGGTAATCCCGTATTACACTGCCTGCAGTGTAGGCAGAGATCATGTTTTTTGGCAATTAATTGGTTTAAAACAGGACAACCCACCCAAGGCTTGCAAGGTAAACACTACTACTGTCATCATGGAAAGTTTGTTGCTTTAACTAATGTTCATGTAAAAAAAACTGCTACCAAATAGTTATAGTCTAAACATTTCACAGCAAGTCTTGTTTGGTAATTATGTCAAGTCAAGTTGAGTTCCAAATCTTGAAGTTGGAAGGTCAACCATGCTCTCAAGTAATTTCCATTTGTCATATCTTCACTTCTGTGCCTTGAGTTATGATGCAATTAGGATTCCACAACTTTGCCTTTCACAGGTAAGGACAAG
>JAPMUY010008107.1:0-57500 GCA_026901105.3 Galaxias olidus
CCGTGCTCTGCTATATTTGACTCAGGGTAAAGGAACGGTAGATGTGATATTTTTTTTGGCATATATTATTTTCGGCATAAATTGCACTTCGTAAAATGAGTGTGAATGCTACTATTTTTGCAAAAGCATTTGGAAAACTTCAATATCATTACTTTAACATGTCAGATTTATTTGTTGTGCATTGTTCGAGTTGCATCAACAAACGAGATCGTGAAAGAGCTTTGGTTTTATGCGCTAACCGTATTTATAAACATTCAGGCATAGGAAGAAATCAAAATGGTAGAGACATCAGATTTGGTTGTTTAGGCAGTGGAGATTATCTGGCTACATCAGCTTTAGCCGTTTTGCCAGCCTTTTAAACAAACCAATTTACAAAGTGTAATATAAAAAAACAAATGAATAAGAGCTTTCAATTAATTTGGAATTGAATTGCATCGGTTTTCAACTTTAATATTACAATTGAAAAAGAGGATTTCGGTCACAATGCACAATAAACAAACATGCGTTTGTTTACATGGAAACAAAGCCAGTTCCACCCGCTCGAAATAGTCACACAAGATGGCACTCTAAATAAGATAAGGTTAAGATGGTGAGCTGCGGAGAAGATTAAACAAGATGGAGGATTAGGGACGAAATCAGTGTAAGTACTGTGGCCCATGGCCTACTTTATACGACTGACAGAGTAGTGAGTGGAATGACTAAAAAAACAAACTGAAGCCCAGATGTTAGATGCGAATAGCACGGACTCCTGCGCCTCCTACTTTTTGTTCACTCTGCTTATTTGCTGTTTGCGTACAAACATTAGATGATGAGAGGTTGCCGTGAAGAAAATGAAAGTCGCAGTCACATATCCAGGCGTGGTAGCGAGTGAGACAGTGTATAAACACTTTCAATATCACTGCCTACTCGGGCAATATACTACGGTGGCCATAACAAGATGCTATCAATGTGAATGTTTACGAACTACATGAAAAGAAGACTGGTGCAATATCCTTTCAGTTTGGGCAGATATTCTTCCCCTCTTGCCTAAGTGCACCACATATTATTATTTTTTTCTATGCAGAATGCCCTGCATCTTGCCTGTGGTAAGGGCATGAGTTTTTCATAAAGTCTAAACCTTATAAAAGCTTCTGTTCAGGGTTTTGGGACTGCATGTCATTCAAAGATGCCTGGTGGTACATCGCCTGGGCTAATTACCACCTTTTGGCACGAAGTCTATAATTTATAGTGCTAAAGTGATGTTGGGAACTTTTGAGAAGGGTTTCCCGCGTGGTTGTGCCTTGCTGTTTATCAAAGTAAGAGCTGCATTTAGCCATCACTTTAGCGTCTCTGGGCCTGTTGTCTTTAAAGGCTATCCTTTTCATTGACGCATGTGTGCGTGTGTTTGTGTGTTAGAGAGAGAGAGAGTGCGAGCGGGAGAGAGAGAGAGATGGAGAGAGAAACTGAGAGAGAGAATGTGTGTGTGGGAGTGGGAGGGGGTGCATTCATTTGTACATGAGAGCCTGTGAACTTGTGCCTGCATTCTATCCTATCCGAGCTCATAGTAGAAGACCCCCCCCCCCCCCCCACCTCCCCCCCCCCCCCCCCCCCCGCCCACTTTCCACAGGCATTGCCCGGGGCACCAGTAAGTTCTCTCTCCACTCTCCTGTTCTATTCCTCCACTGTCTTTCTCCTCTCCACTGCAGGTAGGATCAGAGTTACCATGGCCACCTGCGTCGCGTTCAGCTCAGGAGAAGCAGGCAGGCAGACAGTCAAAGGCATGGTCGGGTCTCCTCCACATCCCGAAGCCCAGATCCAGAGTCGAAAGCAGCAGCCCTCGTTGAGGACATATAGGCCAGCGCAACTCTGATGAATGCTAAACACTCAGCCTTGGGCTCACAAAGGTAGCATGAGCTATCGCCCTGTCAAAGGCATTTTGGCCAGAGTGGCAAAACCACAGTTTAGATATTTTTGATTTAGTAGCAGTGGCCTGTTTTGCTTTTGTAAATTATTCCAAGTGAATTAATCCAACTTTAAACAATGAGAAACTTAGGTGTTGGGTAGTTTCCTAAAACGCTGTTCTGGATCTTCATTCAGAAAAGCGAGCACAAGTGTGTGTGTGTGTGTGTGTGTGTGTGTGTGTGTGTGTGTGTTTGTGTACACTGTCCAATCTGCTCGTATAACCAGTAGATATGTCTGGATCAATCATCCTCTTTAGGGTTTTTGTAAGCCTCAATGTATACTGTAGGTCAGCTGGTCTTCCAGAAACTACAGGGAGTCCTTTTCAGGAAGTCATGGCCACATCCACCATCACCACAAGGCCAAGGCAGTGACCACAGCAGCGTGAGTAATGTGCCCTGCCTTCAGAACTATCCACTTTCAAAGCACACATAGATTATATGTATGTGTCCAAGCATCTACTGTCCGTCAGATATGACTGACATGCATGAACCGTGGCGTGACAGAGACGTCCAACGCGATCCATGAACGAAGGTCCGCCGTGCAATAAAACCTTTCTCCGTACAATCCACCGTCAGCGGGTTAGGGTGCAGGTATAGGAGCTAAGCAAGCAAACACAGTCCGTTTACCAACAATTCAATTCCATGGGGCACCCCAAAGAAAAGTCCAAAAGTTAATTACAATTGGTAGTGTGGCAAACCGACGCCAAGCAAGCAGAAAGGTGAAAGTTAAAAAGACAGTGCGGATTTATAATGAAAATAGTGCCTGCACTTGATTCCCTTAATCACTGTATGCCCCCTTTCTGTTAATTGAAGATAATTATAGGATTTTAATTTTCTTATGTAGGTTAGCGGGGAGCAGGAAATGATTATAAATGTCTAGGGTGATGGACTGACGGAGATGAAGATTTACGTGTAAATGTAATTTACCACCGCTCCTTTTATGCAGCGGTTCCATTCAAGTCTTAATCGGGGCTAAGCTCAAATTGTAAAGGGCCCTTTTGTGTGTCGGCGCCTCAACCTTCGGGTGGATCGTTGTAAAAGCCGCGCCGTACCTCCAACTGGATCGGGCTTCAGTGCAATAGGATGTGGTCCATCGGCTTTATGTCACCTGCCAAAAAGAAAAGGCTCAGAACGGAATGATGGCGGAACTTTATTGCCTCGCCATTGCTTCTGAAAGAGTGGTGTGCACGTGACGGTGGGTATTGATGGACCGCGCCGGTTGTTGTGCGCATAATTACAATGGCACCACAAAGAGGTGTGTGTGTGTGAACACTGGAATGGGGCTGATCATGACACATGGCGGTCACATGCGGACAATGGATCAGAAAGTGACCATCCGGGGTGATTTGAAATTAGATGGCGGGATATGGGCGACGAACAAATGGAGGTAGCGGAGCAAGCCATTGATTGATCTTCTCGAGGCAATCATAATGACCAGCTACCATAAAATAGCCTGCCGTTTCAACCCCCCCCCCCCCCGTCAAAGATGCTTTCATGTCGCTCACACCTATCACTTCATACATTTTTGAATAGTTTTGTATTGGAAAATAGAAGTGGAATGTTTAAAAAAAATAAATATATATATATATATATATATATATATATATATATATTTTTTTTTTTTTTTTTTTTTTTTTGCCTCTCTCTTTTCATCAGCTGGAGATTGGTCTGTTACCTGACCCTTAAACCCCTCTGATAACCACAAAGCACAATGCACTTTCTTTCTTTCTTTCTTTCTCCATTCTTACACCTCTGCAATTCTCACTCTCCCCCATCCTATCCCTTTCCCATGGTTAACCATCGGCTCTCGTTTCAGTTACACTTCATAACCTTCAGTGATCCATCGTGCCATTTAATTTGGCTTCCTGCCTTCGTTTACCTTTGTGTCCCCTTTCCCATCATATTACTATACAATTTGCACTTCTAACAAGGCCTTTTGCAAGTTGCATGCCATTGTCTACTTCTGTCTCCCATTTTAATCCAGTAAACTGTTGACTGCTGAATTTGGACATGCAGTAGCTAGCACTAAATTATAAATGAAAGGCAAGACAATATGAATCTTTAAATGGATTTACTGTCGATGCTTTGAACGGGAAAATATGTAATGTCTTTTTATGATCACACAGCTTCTGTCTTTCATTTATTTGAGGGTATAGAAGAACATGTGCGCCATGCTCACGAAGTGAAATTAGGCTTTCAAGTACAGTGTTGCTTTTTGTCAGTGTTTCTCTACAAAACATAATAGTTTCCAAAATAAAAAATCCTGTAATTATTGCAAATTTGTGTGGTTAACTGCATAACTTTGATTTGCATTTCATTTTCTCTGTCTTTATTAAGAATACACCCAGCAAGCATTTGTTTTACTACACTGTGTGTACATATTTAATTACATGGTATGTATTAATCATAGCACTATTGGCCAATTCTCGGGTCTTTCTTTGTTGTGCATTTTTTATTGCTTTTAGGATCAGTGGTGTTATATGGTCAAAGTTTGTAATGTTGACTACACAGTCGACTGAAGCCTAGACTGGTGCAGTGAATCCAGTGCAGTCTGAGCTGCTCTGAAAGAACTGAGAGAAAGAGAGAGTACCCAGATTGAATCAAAGGTTTTTGGGGTGGATTGAACAGTGCCATTACGGTAGCGGTTTCGCTTTGGTATAGCTCGGTGTGTAAACCCGAGTGAGCGAGGGACTTCATTATGGCACTTTAGTGGACCACCTGAAACGTCGACGCCGCACCTGCTACCTGGATGTAAATCAACCGGGCATTTTAAGTGAGATGAGATAGTGGATGCCCAGGGAGCTTCTGTGCCGACCTCCACACCACCGAGATACCCCAGGGGCTTCCCGAGTTGAGCCACCGCTGCGTACAAAGTCTTCAATCGAATTTTCTACTTCTCTCCTTCATCCACATCCAAGACCTCGGCCGCCATTTCGCTATCTCAGAAGCCGGTAGGCCCTGAGTTCCCGATAACACCGCTGCCAAGCCCATGGTTCAGACACTCTATCTCTCATTCTCTTAATTGACTCGCCGTGTCAGGAACAGTGAGAGGCAGAGCGAGGGTAAGGACAAGGCCTATTCCTCCACACGGTAGACAGTGGTGGGAGGGCTTTGATGAAATAATAATGATGGCGGGTTACGTTCTACTACACAGAATGTGGAATATTAAAACGTATTCCCCCGCCACATTCCTCCCTAATATCATCATCATCAAGCGTGCCGCTCGGAATTCTAGGAGGGCGTGTGTATCTGCTGTATAATAAGCTATAATGTACAAGCCAAGCCATAGGGAAATACGAAGAGGGGTTTTGCTGCCTATAAGCTACTAGACATGGGGGAATCCTATGCACAGCCCCAGATGAACGTTATTGAATGTTATTGTGTGCAAAATGTAATAATTGATGAGATTTCATAACGAGATTTCGTCGAGAAATAAAGGGCTGTTTCCTTCCCCCTCTCTTTCTCGCTCTCTTTCTTTCACACCATCTTTTCCTCGTACGTCTTTATATCCTTCCACCCTGATGCTGTCGTTCGTGGGTGTGAGGCCAAGCTGTATATCCTTCCGTGGACGCAGCCTCCGGAAAACACCACAGCATTCTGGGAGAAGCAGAGTAATGGAGGCTTAAATCACTGGGCTAGCTGTTCTGTTCAACTGCCATTTGGAGAATTGTGCCAATGGCTTTTCTCTCTCCCTTCCTCCTGTTCTCTCTCTCTCTCTCTCTCTCTCCCAATCTATCTCTCTCTCGCACACTGTAACTCGGAAGGTTCAGCCTGTAATTTCGCTGAATAGGCATATCATGAATTTAACTGGGGGAGAGCCGGGTGGAGAGCCGGGCATTTCCACAGCGTGCTTTATCAAAGTCAACAGAGTATATTAAGCAGATTCGCAGAGCCACTGGAGAAGAATATATGGCTGTGTGCTAAGAAAATCAGATCATTTTTACCTCACAGAGAACAAAAAAACAGAGACAAAACCAAAAACGGTGGCACAAGCTGCAAAGATCTTCTCTCTTTGGCATGCTGCTCTATCAGTCCCAGGTTTCAAATGGCTGTGAAGTTGAGAGTCCCATCTACCAAAAAACACATTCTCCCGTTTTGTTTGTGTTTGCAGGAGAAGGGCTCGGGTCTACTGAAGCGCATTGCAGTCGAAGCGCCAGCATGGAGGTATCAACACCCAGCAGAACTCAGTAACAGCTGCTAATCCCAATAGCATGGTCCAAATCAGCCACAAGGGAGCTACCGTGCATATCCTCCATTTTAAGTAGACTTCTCTGAGATGGTGAAAGAGGTGGGCATGTGGCCTTTGTATTCCACTGTACTGACTAGAAGCCATGCCGGCCTGACCCGGACTAGCACTGCTTACACCGTGTCCAGACCCAACCGTAGAGCAGGTGCCAAACGAAGGTCACTTCAGTTCCGCGAGAAACGGCGCTGTGAACGTTACAAAAGTAAGCATTACCGAAAAAAGTGTCGCACGATAAGCTCCGGCACGCTCATGCACGGCAACAGCCCATAAAGCCCTCCAGACAGTGCATGACAAAGTGGCACCTGGAGTGCCATTATCGACTGGATCTGTGTGTGTGTGTGTGTGTGTGTGTGTGTGTGTGTGTGCCCAGGCCAAATGTCCCAGCTTGACTTGATTGACTTTTTAATCACACCTCAGTTCCTCCTCCGCCCGAATCGGAGGCCTTAAGCTGGTGGGTAAATATTGAAGTGTGCCGTGGTAGGTCGCGATGTGGGGCCGTAGTCGGCGAGCGAGGTGGGGTTGTTGATATTAGCGTCACGGATGGCGGTCAGGCGGTGGTGGTTAGCCGGCGTCGTTATTGCTTCTGGAGAGCGTCGAGGGACCCCTGTGGGGCCCGGCGGAGCTCTGTTCACATGAAAGGGGTCTGGCACTTGCTCGCCGCAGTTGCCAGGACAACCCCCGTCGGTTATCGTCAAAGTCCCCCTCGCTCTCTGCCTCTCTCTAACTTTCCTTCACTTCTCCTTCGGCCACCTTGTTTGGTCTCCTACCTTGCTCTGCCTCTTTCCTCAGCCCTCTGTTGGTCTCTCTCTGACACTCTCTCTCTCTCTCGCTCTCTCTCTTTCAATTGTTCTTCTCTCTGAGTTTCTGTCTTTCTTTCTCTCTGTCATACACACACACAGCACACAGACACACACACACACACACACACACACACACACACACACACACACACAAACCCATCTACTTTTCACTGCGGTAGAAATAAAATGTCGGCCTACTGGCAATTATGCCGCGGAGGCTGAAGTACAGGACAGGACACGTTTTAATGTAGTCTCCAATTAAGTGGTGTCACCCGTTTGTGTCGCTGGGGAGCTGAATAGTGACTCGAGTGAAGAAGAGGGAGATCGAAAGAGGGAGGGAGAGAGAGAGAAAGAGAGGGGGAGGGAGAGAGAGAGCAGAAGAGTGACTGAAGGAGGGAGCTGTGGACACACAGCGAAGTTTGCTTTTAGTTGTGCACACGCAAGAGCCTAGAAAACGAAGGAAACACATCAAAGATTGCTCACGGCCAGGACAGGCGCCGCACTTACTTAGTCCAGGGTAGGTATTGATTGCCGAAACCAAGGAAGGCACACACCCAGGCCTTAGGTGTTGGATTTGCATCGAAAAAACCTTGTGCTACCTCCGCCATAAAAAAAATAAATAAATAACTGTCATCGGAGGAGAGAGCTTGATAAAGACCAAGCATTTCTCAGCGTAATTACTGTCGATCCAAAACATTTCTAATAGTCTTCTAACCAGCTATTTACATTAGGGAGATCGCCGGCTCGCCATATTGACTTTCATAATATATATATATGCGTGGCGGGCTGCGTTAAAATCAATAGAGCCATTTAAAGAGCATTATCGTTAAGGGGGCTGGGGGCGTGGGTGTGCCGAGGCTCCATTGGCTAAAGGTGGGGGATGCGGCACTCTGTGTCGGCCTTCAACTAACATCATTTAACGCTCGGGCAGCCAGGACTAAGACTCGCTGTCACTCCACTGTGACAGGTAGCCTGTCATTACGGCTGTCAGTCAGTCAGTCAGTCAGTCAGTCAGTCATTCGGTCGTTCAGTCAGCCAGTCAGTCAGTCAGTCAGCAAGTCATTCAGTCGGTCGCCGCTCTAGATTAGTCTCTTAGTGTCTTTCTCCGGGTGGATGTCAACTGTCAACGCTTAAATTCCACTCTGTGTCAGGGTCCCTGCGAAGTCCCCCGCCACCCCTCACTACGGGGAACGCCTTCCCTACGACACCTGTAGGTTTGCTATATCCGCCTTAAAATGTTTACACGGCGCTCCGTGCCGAGCGCCAAAAACAAAGCGTCGAAAAAGGAAAACATCGAGATTACGGCTCCGTCTAGTCTCTCTCTCTCTCCGTCGGCTGAAACGCGCCGCCAAATGAGTCTTAAAAAGCGACTATCTCGCTCCGTTATCTGAGTCCATTATTTTTTGCACCGTGTGATTTCCACCGAGCGGCTCAGGCTCGGGCACTGTGGGAGAAAGAGAGAGAAAGAGAGAGAGAGAAAGAGAGAGAGAGAAAGAGAGAAAGTGTATTGTGGAGACCTGGAGGCAGTGAGAGCCAGAGGACGAGGGGGAGGCAGCGAGAGCCAGAGAACACGGGAGGGGGTACGGAGGCGTGCCGACTGCGTGGGTTGTGAGGGTGGCAAAACCCAGCCGCTGTACCGACTGCAGACGGCCTGTCCATGCTGAGGACCCACTCCCCTGGGTCCCTCCGTCAAACCTCGGAGGGTGCCAGATAGCTGGGAGCCAAGTAGCTAGGAAAAATGAGGGATGGAGGAGGGGGGGGGGGGTTTACGGCAACGAGGTTTTAAAATTGGTTGTCAAGCGTGGATGTGCCCGTTTTCTTTTTTGGGGGGGTGGGCTCGTAACAGCCGTCGGTGTGAGGACAACGGGCTCCTGTGTTGTTGGTGGTACGGTCTGTCGTCTCCAGGCAGAGCGGTGACCTGCCATGGGGAGATGCCCATGGAGGAAGGCGAAGGGGGCTCAGCTGCAGCTGTGACTCGGGGGAGAACTCAGAGGATCTCTCTCTCTAATCTATTCTCTCATCCTGCCTCTCTCATTTGACACTCAATTAGCTCCCACCTGAGCTGCTGAAGGTACCATCATGCATCGCTCGTGCTCTCCACACACACACATACACACACACACACAAACACACACACACACACACACACACACACACACACGCACGCGCACGCACACACACACACACACACACACACACACACACACACACACACAAAGTAGCACCAACTCCCTGGTAACACCACATCATCATCCTCTGTGGCCCCCCTGAGGCCAGGCTCTCACTATTCAACGAGCTGTGGTTGTCAGCCGGCACGCACGCACGCAAACACACACACACACACACACACACACACACACACACACACACACACACACACACTCCTGTGCGGCGCGCGGTGTTGACGATGGTGACGGCTCAGAGGCTCGACTCACCAGGTGCTCCGGGGTACGTCCACCACCTGATGTTCCGTGACCACAAAGCCGGTTTTGGCGAAGGCAGAACATCGCGGATCAGGCGGTTCGAGACCGTCTTCGTTGTTTTGCCTGGGCTGAAAAGTCGAGCTGGAGGAAAAAAAAACGAATGCTCTCGCGGAGCCACGACCGACAGATAATTGTGGCTTGGCCCGTTGTCTCAGAGAGCGCTGCGTGGGTCGACCAGCCGGGGGTTTTAATAAACACCAGACCGTCCAGGAGTCACCGCCTTCAAGGTGCACAAACCAGCCTTCCAGTTCTTTTGTATTATTCAATAATAGGGCAATTATAAGTTATTCTTCAAGTTTATGGGTTGATAATTACAAGTCATTCCATCCAATATCGAATGTGCAGCTTTTGGGGCTGGCTTTTGGACACAAACCGTATGTGATTACCTTATTAAAAAGCAATATGTAGTCCACCTAAAATTACATTCTGTGGAATGACTTTATCGTGAGGGATTACATTAATTTCTGTTATCCCCTGTAAGCCTAAGCTTTTGGCTGAACGTAATAATCACCGTAATATGGGTCATACATTGCATCCATCCCCATTAAAGGTCGCTAGATTTTGCCCTGATTGTTCACTTTCCAGGCTAGTTTAAAAGCAAAACTTCACACAAGGTCACCTTTGGGCCTCGCTACCTTCCTGAACGGCGCCGTGGACTTCCACGTCCGTCAGAGGGGATGTGTGCCCCCTCTCTCTCCCCCCACGCCGGCCTTTATAGGGGGCGTCCGTCTGGGCCGCGGCTGTTCAGCGGGCATGTGGAGAAGGAGACGGCGCTCCAACGGGAAAGGTTAATCATTTTGCACCTGGCTCCGCAGGGCCCTGTCTCGCCGCCGCGGGATTGGCTTAATCAAACGGAAAAGGTGAACGCCGGCCGCCGCGCCGAGCAACCGACTTGGCCAGCCCCCCAGCCTCCGCATCCCGGACAGAAAGAGAGAGAGAGAGAGAGAGAGAGAGAGAGAGAGAGAGAGAGAGAGAGAGAGAGAGAGAGAGAGAGAGAGAGAGAGAGAGACAGGCTGAGGAGAGCACAGAGGCAGAGAGAGAGAGAGAGAGAGAGAGAGAGACAGGCAAACAGGCAGAGAGAGAGAGAGAGAGAGAGAGAGAGAGAGAGAGAGAGACACTGAGAGGCAGAGAGAGAGAGAGAGAGAGAGAGAGAGACAGGCAAACAGGCTGAGGAGAGTACTGACAGGCAGAGAGAGAGAGAGACAGGCAAACAGGCTGAGGAGAGGACTGACAGGCAGAGAGAGAGAAGTGGGTTGGTGGTTTGAGGCGGGTTATGAGGTAAAGATGTAATGACAATGGGAGTGAAAACTGCAACAGTGAGGTTTCAAGAACCTAAGGGAGAAAGAGAGAGAAGGTAAGGTGCTAGGAGGGATCCCATCATGTGACGTTTCCTGATCCATCCTGTCTGCCAGGATAGGGGGGAGGGGGGAGAGAGGGGGGAGGGGGGGTCTGAGAAAAGATTGAAGTACAATGGTGGATCAGAGCAAATTGGGCCTGCCGCCTGGTTCCCCCAGCCCAGGCCAGCCAAGCTAGTCCCCCCCCCCCCCCCCCCCCGAAAAAACATCAGAAAAAAATTTAGCTTTTTGCCAAAGGTATGACAGGTTTTTAGAAGGTATAACAATATGACTGAAATGTGCTGTAATACCAGCAGAGGTATCGGCAGCATTTTCAGTGTTCTCTCCTTTTTCTAGTGGACTGCTCATGGATAATTGCCTCTTACTGTGCGTCGCCAAATCCACTGACATGAGGGTGATAATACTGGAATCAAATCAAACAGATAGTTAGAACTATCTGCCGTCTCACAGTCCATAGAATTAGGACACATGACTAGACATCTTCCAATTTTCACAAAGAATAGCGAGCTCACTGCGTGACAAGAGAGAGATACAGAATATTAACCAACCGTTCTATGCGAGTATTATCGAATATCATGACTTTTTTTTTTTTATATTTGACTCGGGCTGGTGTGCTCGGGATTATCTTTAGACCAAAAGTATATGTATTTGTTAGCGACATTTAATTATAGAAAAAATAATTAATCTTGCATGCATTGAAGTTGTAGTATGTTGTCATACAAGTTTTTTTGTTTGTTTTTTTACGATACTGCATGTGAAACAAATGGGACCGTACTTTCCCTCCTCAAATGCTTTACTTTAGTGGCTTAACACGAACAACTAGCTTTCCTTTAGTCATTTCAGGAAGCTCACACACTGCCAGCAAACTCTTGAAAATATACAGTGACTTAATCCACTGAAAGCATCAATTAAACCAGTGTGCGGCAATATGGCATTGTGGGAAAATTAACACGATGCATCAACGGGCTCAGAATTGAGACTCAATGAGATTTGGAAATTACTTCCTAACTCTGTAAACAAAATCGAATTGTGTATTAGCTGCACACTTATTACATAGACAAAACGATTTATCAGATATTAGAAGCCTGGCAAGACCATTTAGGTGAACTGTAGCAGTTATTAAAAAATACTGAGCTCGGTCAGAAGCAAGGAAGCCAAGTGCAAGGAAGCGTTCGCAACACCAGTGGATAGCACCAGCTGGCTGATGTCACTAAAGATTCAAGTAAAAGACTCAAGCTATGCAAAAATAAGTGGACTATCCTTCTCTCTCTTGTTCTCTCTGCACAGGTTCATTCTTCGTACAAAGTGTGCTTTGTGCTGCGGCTCTTTCCACACCGTTTGGCTCTCACCAGGCACGGGGCAAACCGTACAGGAAGTAATCGAATTCCAGGTTATCCAAACAGTGTTTCATCATCGTGACTCGGGGTGCCGGGGAGTGTCTTTTTTCACCCCGACCACCCCATATTTTATCGGTACATTATGATGAAAGCTTCCCTCAAAGCTTGTAAACAGAGGATGGTAAAAGAGCACCTCGCGGTGCTACATAAAACTCAGCGAGGCGGGGCGTGCGGAGAGGAGGAGAGGCGGGCGGGGAGGAGGAACGGCTGCCGATACAAATGGTCACCCAGCAGAAGCACCTGAGGGGTGGTGGGGTGGGGGGTGCTTGGATGCAGGAGGGAGCGGAACTTGGTGGTGGTGGTGGGCACGTGCAAATGTGTTGGGGGGTGCAAACGTGATGAATATGCACGTCCTTACCATATGTGTGGGTGTTTGTATGCTTATTTGTCAAGAGAAAGAGAGGGAGGGGGAGAGAGAGAGAGAGAGAGGGGGGGGGGAGGGAGAGAGTCAGAGAGAGAGAAATAGAGAGAGAGAGTAACAGAGAGTGGGAGGGAGAGAGAGAGAATCAGAGAGTCAGAGAGAGAGAGAGTCAGAGAGAGATAGAGTGTGTGTGTGTGTGTGTGTGTGAGAGAGAGAGAGAGAGAGAGAGAGAGAGAGAGAGAAAGAGAGAGAGAGTGAGTACGTGCTTGCATTCGTGAAAGGGTGAGCTATTGGATGGCAGTCTGCCTCCCTCTAGTTATGTGCCTGGTCATTTATTTGGGTGCTCTGCGAGATTTACTTGCCTGGAGCTCACCATGCTTCATAATGTCAGCAATTTCTGGCACTTCGATCCATTCATTTGTGATTCATTGTAGTCGGTGGGAATGTGACGTATCCCAGTGCTAGATGCCCTCGGACCACGGGGCATGAGAGTATTATAGACACGCTACATGGACACGCACCGACATGCACGAAAACATACATGATTGAGAATTGTTTTTGCATGCAAGCTTAAGGCTTGGTTCTTGGTTCTTCAAATGGGGGGGGGGGGGGGTCGTTGTTTTTGCCTCTTTCCCTCACATTTGACTTGTTCTTTGTCAATAGCTTTTCTCTCGTGGCGTTGCGTGAACAGAGATGCATTAGTATGCCTCTGTGACTAAGTATGTGCTGTTGTGGCGTATGTCGTTGGTTATGGATTCACACTTCCTCTACTGTACTTGAGGTACGACCAATTACTACGTGTCCATGGGCGTGCATATACATATGGTTTGGATTATCATGGCAGAGACACTCATACTGTATACACAGAGCCAAGCTCCTCTCTCCCTCGGCGAGACACCTTCTCCTCACCATTTCTCATCATCCCTCACTTCCTTTTGTAAGGGCTTGACGCGCACCTCCAGTTCCCAGCACTAATTACCGCTTACGCCCTCCAACTTCCAAACTCAATCTCCCAGGGTTCTTATGGGAGGGCAAAGGTCACCGCCCGCTTCAATTAGCGGCTCCATGGAAAGGATACAGGGGACATTAGCTTCGTTGACATCCCATGTGACATTTGCTCTTGGCTACAGATGAATCATTTATTGCTCACAGAGGCCAATGGTTGTGTGATTATGTGGGATTAGCCTGTGATGATTGACTTAGTGGATGAACTGGGTGATTGCTTGGGGGTTGATTGTATGAACTCGGGGACGGGCGCCGAGGCTTTTGAGGCTGATTGGGCGACGCAGGGCACGGCCCTCGCAACGACGTTCCGTGTTTGACGGATGCTTTATTTTCACGGTATACCTCCACGACGAAACCGTGTTGTTTTATGTCCGTGTTTGACTTCCGCATCCTCGGTAGCTTTATTACCATGTGTTTATGGGCTGTTATTATCTGTTCTTTGTATTGGATCGAAAAAGCAGCAGAGAGACGTTTAAATGGAAATAAATAAGTAGGAATTCCGTCATAAAGTTGGTTTCACTGAAAGTATACTTAAGATTACAGCTTGCATGTTTTCTGCATTTGATGTTGTTTAATTTTCTGTTTGCTTGTGATTTTTATTTCGGCATGCACCCCAGCCCATAGTCTACTGTGGGTAAATTGTGACTTGTCAAGAAGAGCAAGCAAAGCAATATCGACCACATTGGTGCATTTGCATTAGTGTCCACACCGCATTGATATATATTAACTGCTGCTTTCCCTCGCATGCCCAGATCGCTCTCTCTCTCTCTCTCTCTCTCTCTCTCTCTCCTTACAGTTCCCCAAAGTCCAATTCAAATGAGAAACGGAGTAAATATACAGAGCAAAGCAATGATATTAACAGAATTAAACACTACATTTGAACTAGCCTATTCCCTCCTTTTTCCCCTCCTTCTTTCTCCCATCAGAAAAGTGGGAGAAGTCTTCAGTCAGCTACATGTTGTCTGCGGGGATTTAATGCTAAGTGATTTTAGCCGCTGTAAAACTGTCCACGAAATGGATACCTCAATTCTCCGGTCTGGTTGGCATTTTCCAGTATTGGCCTGTAAATGCTGTAAATTACCAGTGGGGGTGGGGCGGGGACGGGGGTGGGGGGGTGGGGGGTGTTTCTTCAGCCAGAGCCTGGGAGGCCAGGGAGACTGCACTGATGGTGGCCTTTCACTGTGCTCAATGGAAGTGTCACTCTTTCGCAAACCAACGGGCCGACTCATTTCCAGTAGATGGAAGTCGAACCTTAAAATACACTTCTCTTAGAAACACCCCGTCGTCGAAAAGGGGGACAAAACCAGAAACCGAGAAAAAATAAAAATAAAAGGTGACATCACTAAGCTAAGCTACTAGTCACCCGAACAGAAGAGAGGCTCTGACAGAAAACAACAGCATCATCATCGGTTAGGAACCACACATTCCCTAATAAGGAAGTAAGCCACGAGGAGTGGGATATCATTGAGGGGGCATTAAGAGGCAATTTCCTGATTTCCCACAATGCCTGTCTCGGAGGAGCTTAGAGACCGTGCCACCGTTCCCCACAGACTCCTGCCACTGCACCGTCCTCCTTGGAGGCCCCCGCAACAATCATGCCAGGTCTTTAGAGAGGACGGTGGCCCAGACAGATCAAAAAATAATCCAGAATTGCATATTCATTCCGCCGATGCCAGTGTCTGTATTGTCACGAAAATATAATAGAAAGTGTTTGTATTAAAAAAGGAAAGTTGAGAGGGGAATACGACACGTTGTATGCAAGCTCAAAGACGTGTTATATTATTGAAAACTGATACAATGGCATATCTAATCAAACAAAAAGACAAAGATAATAGTCGCAGTCTTCTGTAGACCCCCCCCCCCAAAAAAAAAAACGGAAAATTAAAGGAAGACGGAACAAAGGCTTCACCATGTTGGATGACTCCGTCAAGTTCATCATAAAATGAATGCCGGGCCTCTCCCCTCTCTCTCTCTCTAGGCCTGTCACGCACAACGGCTTTGTCTTTGCCTTTCCCCTGCATCAGCGTATTCTCCTCCTTTCAGCCAGCCGTTTCCCCCTGCCTTTCATTTCATGCAACGCAAGCTCACTCCTTTAATTTGCCGGCATGCAGACGCGAGGGGGAAGCTTGGGGGTACCTTGCCCCGTTTCTCCACGGAAAGCAGAGGGGCCGTTGTTGCCAGCGCTGGAGCATGGAGCCAATAACGCGTGGGTCCTGATATAATACAAAGATGCCGCGGAGAGCCAAGGAAGAGACCAAGACGGGGAGGGAGAGAGGGAGAGAGAGAGAGAGAGCGGCGGACGGCCAGTGCTGTTGGGAGGCAGAACAAGCGCCCACTGGCAGAAACGGTGACGGGCGAGAGAGATGATGGGCACAGGAAGGATAGAGTGATAGAGAGGAAGTGAGACGTTGAAAGATGGAGAGAGGGCTTGGCGGGAGGGTGGTTTTGGGAGGCAGAGAAAGAGAGAGAGAGAGAGAGAGAGAGAGAGAGAGAGAGAGAGAGAGAGAGAGAGAGAGAGAGAGAGAGAGAGAGAGAGAGAGAGAGAGAGAGAGAGAGAGGCAGGGTGAGGAGAATGGAGAGAAAAGTGGCCAGTCAAAGAGGAAGATGGAGAGAGAGAGAGAGAGAGAATGGAGAGAACTGGCCAGTCAAAGAGAAAGATGGGGAGAGAGAGAGAGAGCAAGAGAGAGAGAGAAAGAGAGAGGAGACCAGAGGAGATTGATGGAAGTCTCTGGAGTTTCATTAAGGCAGATCTGGTAGCATGCAGTTATCATGAAGAGCAGCCTCGATCACCGCCTACACTGCTCCATCCCGCTCACAGTCAGCTAAAGCCCAGGTCTGTGTGTGTGTGTTTGTGTGTGTGTGTGTTTGGGTTTAGGTGCATGGGCATGTGTGACTGAGAGGTTGTGGCTTTGTGTGCCATGGGGTTTATAGGTGCACGTGTAGGGATATGACCTTGTGTGTGCCTGTGTAGTCTTGCATGTCAATGTCTGTACAGTACATGTCTTTGTGCATGCCACTGTGTTGTCGTGTGTATGTATTGTGGACTTGCCCAGGCGAAACCACACTGACTGGAGAAGAGGGCTTCCATGGAATGAAAAACAGGCAGTGGTGGATTTAGCGTTTTAGACATATGTAGGCCTTTTCTGTGTCACCAATGACGATCCTCAAAATGACTGTCAAGCAAATGTTGACTAGGACTTAGTGAAATAATGACAATGCGGCCCTGCCATTGCCAAGTTGTCGCCTGTTGTGCACACAACGCATGGAATCCCATATGCACACGTTAAACACGTCTTTGTGCCAAACCGATGATTAACAACACAATCGCCCAAACAAACTGTCACAAAGCAAAAGCCCTCGTCGCATATGAACGCACACGTATCGGAACCAATCGCGTGCAACAACTTGTGTTAAACCTAATCCGTCATTGATCCAAGGTGAAACGTCGCGAGGAAGAGGCCAAGACAGCTACAGTCGTTTATTTGCATAACTCTTTCACCCTGCCAACAGCTACAGTCTGTGTTGGAACTGCCAAAAGGTTTCCTCACAAAGCCTAATATGCATTTTCAAAACCAGCAATAAAACATCAATTTTTTACTTTATAAACTTTCAGTAAGAAGTAGTTGATGTCGCACCCTGCCAAATCAAGTCAAATCTTCCATCATATTAAATGGACATGCAGCGTTTATATTGTCCTTTTTACTGCACACAAAGTGAAGAAAACTGACTGGCGAACTCACTCAATGAGCTAACACAAACCAACTGAATTTTTCCCCAGTATAATGCAAGGACTACTTGATTGACTGACATTCCCAAATACGTATCATTAGGGCCTGTAAAGAACTGACTAATATTTCCCCCAAACAAAGAATACCCACCTTGGTGGTGGCCGGCCTCTAAGCCTGTTTGTGTATGTGTGCTTTGCTGATAGAAGATGCTGGTCGGGATTAGCAACCCGCATCTTCCTAAGACATCCCATTGTGAAGGCTTTTCCCAGGCACTAGACACTTCGTTCTGCGGCGGTACATTGGACGCAGGGAACGTGTGCTCCTCCTGCAAACACAGAAGGATTCAAAATCAAACAGACGTCCAAATGGATTCAGTACGCAGGTTTACAAGGAGGTATGGGGTCCGAATAGAATTGAGTAGAGTAGCAATGTCCGGATTTGGCCGCTCGTGTGCAGTGAAAGCACCAGCGGGACGGGTCCCGACGCCCCCTGTTGGGTCAGTCCCATCCTCTGCCTGATTTTATTGGACACCTTTATTGTCGTGACTGGGCCGAAGCCCGTACGAGGCCCAGACACGCTGGATGTTTAATTACAATCTTGGACTCTGTCCCAGAGGCTCATGGGTAATGTGTCCCCGTGCCCTTTCTCCCTTCCAGACTGCCATTAGCAGGAAGACGATGAGGACGGAGAGCAGTAAACATGTAGAACGCATGCCAGGCGTCATTTAAAGGCCGAGGATTCCCAGCTGGGCCTTAGACAATGTGGAGTCATAATGAGTATGCTATCATGATGATACGGCACAAAAGAAAAGAGAAAAGACCACTGTTTTACAATTAAGCAATTGGCATGAAAAGGCTTTCAACCCTAAAGTGTCTCTAAAGTGAGCTTCCACTCTACCTGCCCCCCCCCCCCCCCCACCCCCCGCTGTGGTTAAAGTGGGGGGTGATAAGTGCTGCGGATAGAGTACATTTGAATACAAAGACGTTGCAATAAAGCTCATCGTCATGGCTTCCCTGCTCTGCTCCAACAGCCCTCTGCCGTCCATGCTGCTCAGACGCCCGTTCTGGATTCGTTCAATCCCCTCGAGATGTTCCCTTTGTGCTTCAGCTGTATGAACCGCCGCCCCCTGCTGGTGTTCTGCGCACGATGTGCTTTACCGTCCTCTGGATGCCCATGAAGGAGGAGGCGGGGAAGGAGGGGCTCTGTGTTTAAGCATTGAGGAAATAGTTTCAAGTTATTGCAGCGACAAGACGGAGTCAATTTCCACTAGCCTGGTCCCCCTGGCCACCTGTTCCAGCCTGCCAGACGGATGGAGTGAATGACGGAGAGAATACGAGAGGCGAGGGAGGCAACGGAGACGGAGAGAGAGAGACAAACTAGAGAGACAGACAAAGGATCCAACAGAGAGAAAGGGGGGGTAATGAATGAGACAGAGCAGGCGATATGGCAGGAGGGCAGTTAAGGACCGGATAAAAAGAGCAGCGACTGGAGAAGCAAAAAGAGGGAGAGAGAGACGTCGGGCAGAGAGCGTGCGGGTAACTTAAGCAGTTTACTAACAGGGCTTTTGGTGTTAAGCAACCCGCAAGCTTCTCTCTGAAACGGGGACCGGGGCGAGAGCAGGAGAACATGACAGTTGGCAGTGAATCTTAAACACTGTTTGTTCCCGCGTGGGCGAGAGCGAGAAAAATAAATACGAGGCGAGCTCCCTATGTGACCAGAGCTCCGAGTTCTGCAATCCGTTTCGGCGGTTTAATTAGGCCTCTAACGAACCCGGGCACTTATCATTGGCTTAAGGGTAGGACTTTCATCGCTCCCGTTTTATGTGCTCGTAGTTCTGATGCAACGTGCCAATCCCAAGGTAGTCCGGTTGCCAGGTAAAAGTCCTTCGTGTCCCCGGAGCCCATTGTACATTTCTGAGTCCTCCTTGTTTTGAACTGAAGTGGCACTGCGACTGGCTGTTTTCCAGCAATTAGCCCGGCAACCGCTGTGCCATTGGCCAGGATTCTGAATGATTAAGTCGATGACTCGGCAAGCCTTTGGAACATGACACGGAAGTACAACACAACAAAGTGCAAAACAAACTCCATTCAGACCACTCGCAAGGAAGTCACGGCGAAAACACCACCGATATCGAAAGCAAACACAAGACAGAAAAAGAAAACTGAAAACAGAAACCAAACAATTTAGCAATTTCTTTTTTTTTTTTAAATATCGTCGGAACTAATTACACCAGCTCGTTCTGGAAGTGTGCTAGCCGTGGCACGCGGAGAGAGGAAGTCTGGCTATTCCCTATGGTGAAGCCTCGGCAGCCGAGATCGGAGCGGGGCATAATTGATTTGTGAGGCGTCTGGGAGCCAATCAGCTCCCTTTGTGGCCCAGTGGCGGGGCGCGCCTGAAGCGTCAATACGGGGAGATTACACCACGAGTGCCCCGACGCTTCCAAGTCATTAGGCCTCATCGCTGGAGACGCTGACATTTGAGAGACAGACGGGCGAGAGAAAAACGGTGGGAGACGAGGAGAGAAAGGAGAGAAAGTGTTCCTTACACTCTCGCACCTTCACCGTGGGTTTGGGTCGTTTCCTCATTAAACCGCTCACGTTACCGGTGCCGCAGTCCTTGAGGCCAACTGCTACTAGCTGGACTGGAGAGGAGCCCTCATATTCTGAAAGTTTTCCTGTTAGTTATTTTCAGGAAGTAAATTGCATATACATTCGCATATTAGAGGAACGTTTCTGAATAAGGCCTGCATCCGACATTTCGGTTCAGTATGTATCACTATTAGTCAATTCATAGTATGACAAAGGTTGACGTGGCGGAAAGTAGTCTTCTCTGTTCTTCAACGCCTTGGTTGTCCTCAATATTGCATCCCCCATCTGCTCAAGAGGCCCTTTTGCTTGGTTTGCATTGCAAACTGCAGTGAGTAAAAAATTCAACCCTTCTGCCAGAAGAGTGTAATACAGCGAGAAGAGAGTGTTTACAAATGATATGATCTGCAAATGGAGCACCCGCTCTTAGGGCTAGCCCAGACTGGAAATGAAGTGCAGGCACAGCCTCCTCCCTCCCTCCTTCACAGAATGAATATAATCACAATGCCCACCTCCTTCTGCGTCTCTCTTTCCCCATCACTATAATACATTTTGTTCTTCCTCTCTGCCTACCTGTTTTATGCATTGGCTCGCACGGGGTCCCCCCCCGGCCACACACACACCTTTTTATTTATTTTTTTCTCTTTCCATTTTACCCTTTTTCTACTCATCTTTTTATTTATTTCTTTTTTTAGCCACCTTACCACCCCCTTCCCCGCTACCCCCTTTTTTTTGCTCTTGTCTAAAATTGAGAACAGACCAGCTGGTAATTGAAGATCATTGTCTCTGCTTAGGCCCTTAGGATTTGCAATGCCTTTGTCGCTCCCTCACATCTCTCTAGTGTTTCCAACAATCTGGCCAATTTTGGCCCTGCTTTTTTGTTTTATTTTTCTCTCTTTCTCTCTCTCTCTCACAAACTCCACAAGCCTGTTTGAAATGGCTTTTTATATTGGTGGGGGTGTTTATGCAGCCAGTCCATCTATTTTCTTCTTTTTTTTTCCCTCACTCAGTCCCTTCTATCTCCCTCACCGAATTGCCCCTTTAGTCTGTCTGGAAAACATTCCCCTTTCTCATGATGACTCTGAAATTGCTCCACAGCTTTGATTCCAAAGCCATTTGGCTTTAGATTTTCTGCTGGGTTCTAAGAAACAATATCACTTTGAATACACCATCCAACCCATATAATCATATTCTGAAAAAAATATGAACACCTCTTATATAGGGAGTCGTGATGTCCAAAGATTAAAGCTTTCACCTGTCCACAAACAAAGGATACAACTCGAATAACATATTGCCGCTTAATCGAAACAACATTTTTAAGAATTCTTTGACCTTGACTTCAAATGGGACAGACATGCAACACTAGCATGTGCTTGTGCCTATGGTGAACTATAAATGAGAACCTGAAACTACATAGAGAGAGCGCGGGATACTGTGCTATTCAGCGAGCCAAGCATTGAGAAATTAGCTCGCCTTTATGCTTCGGCGTTATTGATCACCTGACGTTCCTTATACAATTCCACATAATAGGCAGCGGTACCTTAATTACTCAAAGAGGCTCCGGGTAATTACATGTCCCTTTAACAATGTGTTTTACTGCCTACAAGCCGGAGCGCTGCCAGGAATAATCTAATGGAGGATTTCAAGTGGGGGGAGAGAGGGAGGGGGAGGCAAGAAGAGGACCGTCTAGCATTCTTGTTTGAAAGCGTTGTGACACCGTAAGCACGCCTGCATACTATCAGTTGTAGTAGTCTCTCTTGAATTACTTTGAGATTGGTTTTCTCTACATACTACGGCTATTTAATAGGATACGTATTTATATTTATGGAAATGCAAGATATATCGGGCGCCATGCCTTTTGAAGCAAATGTAAGTCAAAACAATGCCCACGTTCTCTATCCTTAAATTTACTCAAATGCTAATCAGAGTGAGTACATTGGAAGCAGCGTTGCACTCTGTCACTGTAATCATATTTACTCCCAATAGCTATTTCCTTTCAGTGCCACTTGAGCACATCCCCTCTTTCTGAATGGTGCAGCCCAAGAAGCGCGACCGCGGCTAAGACCGTACACTTGCTAATTGCATTTGCTCCAGCCTCATCTTGATAATGGGCTCATCAGACTCCGAATCTCCCGTTAACACGGGGAAATAAGTTAATCGAGTGAAATCCCCTTCAGAGACTGCCGTGGCCCACCGAGGAAAGCGACGACGCCCCGGTCCCTCCTAGCGAACGTGGGCTGGACTGCTTAAGCCTTCACATGGACGACTTGTCCGCTGTCACCATCACCATCGCACTTACGATTCTCTCCATCCTAGACCTGTCATTGTCAGAAAGCAGCATTAAGTCCTCATTGTCAGGTTTAAGTGTTATGCGTTGTGTGCCTGAGATTGGCCTCTTTCTACACAAGTCAGTCATGCATTTCACCTTCTTAGCAAAAAAATGAAAATAATATAGTGAACAGTTTCATGTATATCTCATGTTTTTCCTTTTTTACCATTTCACAGGCGTTGGCGGAATGACTTGACTGACCCCGATGTATTTCCACCGTCTGTCAGATCGGTGTAGCTGGACCAAACCAAGAGCAATTGGGGTTTAAAAGGAGCCACCCGCATTCAAGAAAACTCTTTTCATCATCAGTTTCTTCTTTTCTCTCCCTCCAAGCATTCCCCTCTGCCTTAGCTTAGAAGACTAGCTGAGGAGGGCTGTGAATTTAGGAACCACCGTAGTTATTTCTTCTTTTTGTTTTTGCAGGACCTGACAGGCTCGCCTGGTGCTCTTTGACAACCCCCTCCATTTAAGCCCACCGCAGAGCAGAGAAGTTGACGTTTTGCTCAGCTGTCACTCCTGCCAATGTTGAGGAGTGTATAAAATGAGCATGACCTGAACAGAGTCTTGACTGGGGGGGGGGGTCTAGGGAGAAGAGTGGAACTCATCCTCAATGTCTTCACAGGTTGTATTTTAGCACAACATTGGCTAGAACTATTCGGAATTTAACTATGTCGTGTAATTACCAAAGGGAAAATGTGCATAACAGTTGCCACGCATAACAGCAACAATAGATTTCGCTGTAGGCCTAGACTGCATAATTTACATCCGTTTTCAATTTACTGCGTTCTGAATGTGTTTGTTTGCTGTACATATACAGTAAAACCTGCAAATGCATTTCATAGGAAACATAGCTGCACACCTATCATAATTAATACTGTATCATCCTAGCAGTCCATTGCTTCATCAGTGATAAGATCATCAATAAAGGGCCTTTCTCAGACATTTTGATTTGCGACAGTTTATCTACTTCTTTAGGCGCGTCGTACTCCCAGTAGACCAACTGTGGGCAAGGTGCTAACTTGTGCCACCTGGTTAGTCCTAATCATCAATCAAAAGGTTAAAATGTTTTACCCTTTATTATATGAAATAGCATTGTTCAGTGACATTGTTATGTTAAAGATGTGTTGAAGTTACAGTGTAGAATAAAGGCTGTTTTAGTTATTACTTCCACAGTCAATACAACTTCATTATGGTCCACCTGCTGCCCCGCTGACGATTTATGTACAGGTTAGCAAAGAGGATCTTCCTCTGGCAGCCTCATTCAGCTCTTTACCCCCCCCCACCCTCTCTCTCTCTCTCCCGCTATTTTGTCTCTTTTTCCTGGTCATTGTTATACTAAAAGCAATGTGCAGGAAAAATGAAAGTGGCTAAATAATTGCTGTTTTGTAAATGAGGTATTGTGTGAATAATACAATATGAGGGAATAGAACAACTATAGTTACGCCATGCTAGAGTGAAAGGGAAATCATTAGCTGACATGGTATACGTACATCCTTTTAGCATTACTTTTGGCAATAACTCATTATTTTAAGGTACGTAAGGTATAACAGTCTTTGTAGTAGCACAAGAAAGTATTGGAAAATTTAAATATGTTGCTCTGTGAGTCCACACACACGATTTAACTTCTAGCCAAGTTTTGGGTGTGTATCACAAATCTGACAAGAAATCTGGGGAAGTGTTGGCAGATTGCAGTTCCTCTCACAAACCAGTCATGCCGTCCAAAGTGTTGGCAGGTTGAGGCTTTAAAGCCAGCACCAGAATTGCAACACTCTCTCTGTCAACATCATTAGTCGCACGTTACATTTAACAATGCTTTCTGGCTATTTCCCTGTCTTCCAAAATTAATCCTTGGAACTGGATCAGTTGCCTTCCCAAAGTCCGTCTGTTCTCGGAGAGGGAGAAAAGGGGTGCTGGAATGAGGAAACATGACTCCCCTACATCATCAACTAACACCCTTCATATCCTTTAACCTTCATATAGTACAGCTGGCCGGAGCCTTTTCCTCCTCCGTTTCAGGAACTATAAGGGTTAGGCTACGGACAGCAGCCGACCAGAGACAACGTTGGCCCCGCTGTGTGTTGCCGTAACTCAAACCCCTCCCCTTCCTCCTCCTCTTCGTCCTAGCATCCAAAGTATAGCAGTCCTCTGGGACGATGACCTCTCTTGGGGGGTCACCAGGTAATATGAGGGGCGGAGAGGGTCAGCTGAACAGGGGGGTTGAAAACCGGCTCACCTGCTGGCAGGTGCTCAGCGGGGTCCGGCCAGGATACCCTAGATGGCCACTATCTAATCTGTGATCTCCTAATGAGTCACTGAGACGTCCATTCACACTGCCTCAGAGTGTGGACTTCTTTGTATGCCTGGGCCCGACTACATCGCGCTCGCTTAGCGCAGAACAAGGCCCTTGCTTTAGATGGGAACGCGACCCAAGGGAAAGTGTCCGCTTCACTTTGGCCGGCTGTAGGCTCACGTTTCGTTGGTGGCGCTCCACGGATGCCCCCCCGTTCATCCTATACACTGGACGTCATTGTTCTGGTTGAGGGGCGAAGGGCACGTTTGATCCTTTTGGGGCTTTAAACCAGACACCACATTCCTTGTGCCTTTTCCCTCAAACATGCCTACCTTCTCAGGACTGAGGATTAACCCAGGAATAGCTAACATTTTAAGGGATAAAATGGGTAGGTTTACAAATGCCATGTGTTGGATATCATGTGCAGGGAACAATTGACTCTCACACAACTTATTTTTCTCTTCTTTCCATTTAGGTAAAAGCCAACTCTGTTGAAAAGCCTCCATTATGGGACTTAATAGGGAACATGGTGCTACCATTTCAGTCCCCAGAACAGAAAAACGGTTGGAAAAAGCCTTAAATGCACCAGTCAGAAAGTTTAGTACATTATCCTTCACATGAATATCAGTGAGGAGAGAGTCTTCTATGTTCAGCCATTCTAAAATAGGTCTGCTGAAGAAGTTGCTGTTGAAGAAGTTATGTCTTTGAATCAAGTCACTATTACCGATTAGGACATAAGGGTTGTGCCATAAATGTATCAAATCATTACATAATGTAACCTCATATTTGCACTGTTTTATAGTTATAACACATGGTTCTATAAAGCCATTTGTGTGTACACTTACATGCTCAAACCCCGCCAAATTACTACTGTGCCATATTCCCCAGAGAGTAGGATGGACAAGACGCTTGTGAGAGGCTAAATTAATTATTAATCGGCCTAAAGTAGGGGGGAACTATACAGCATTATGCCATCGTCTGTCCACGGTAATAATATGTGGTCTATTTTAATGGCTGGACCAGCCGGGGAGTGCATCCTCTACCTCCAGCCCCCCAAAGTGGTTATAAACCTGCTGTTGGCCCCGGGCGAGCCATGGGATAGATTTATGGTGTGCATTTGTTTCTGCGTGGCACAGCACAAAGCACTGGGCCTGTGGCTGGGATATTGTAAGTCTCCCGAACAAGCTGTCCACTCCACTCTACTATAGGGGAGACTAGCGAAGAGCGTTGGGAATGAGTAGTCCCACAGGGCTCAGTGCTAGGCCCGTTTTTTAGGGCCCCTAGCTAATGGAGAGGGAAACCCCATGCCTTAAAGGGAAATTGTATTCGCTTTTTTTTTTTTTACAGCAGTGCATCCCTGTGGAGGCATTGTTGCTTTTCTATGTTTGCCTTCCTTTGATCCTTTGTGGAATCAGGCTTGAACTTTGAGGAGCGGGCTCTTGCTTATGATGAAAAACGCAAGCAGTGAATCACTTTGTGTGCCCAACCCTTTCTGTTTTGACTACTTTCCAAAAGATCTAATCATTGTGATGCATTACTTGCACTACTTTCTGGACATAGACATGCATTGATCAAGTGTCATCATACGGTGCAGCTAATTAAGAAACATGACACTATTGGAAGAATCATCTTAACATTTTGGACAACTATACACAGCAAAGAGACATAATACATGGGTTTATGTTAATGTTTAGGTTAACTCTATACAATATACAAGTGTCTAAATCTCTAACAAGCGCCATCTCTGCTTGCACTATTTAATGCTTCCCTAACCCTTTTATTTGCAGACAAAATACAGATCTCTCCCAAAAACACTTCAAATGAGGTAGTGTATGGCAGAAGCAGGGCTTGGGACTTTTATAGTGCGTGGATGTTCATAAACTGACGGCGCGTATGGCAATTACTAATTGAGTTTGTGCCTTGTTTAACAAAGACTGATTGGATAGTTAAGGAGGGAAGGAGATGAGCGATCCATCCGTCCTCCCTTGCTCCCGTGAAATAAGCCAAGTGACTCGCCCGGCGCACGTGTTACCTAGGCGTCACCACCTGCCCATTGTCTGCCGTCCCAGAGGAACGAGCGAGGAGGCCCGCGGGGTAGCATGTCCCCGTTTCGTCTGGCGTCACGCGGCCCCTCTGTAACGCCACCGTGAAGAGCGTGGCGCGACAGTGGCCGACGGCCGCTCCTAATAAACAGCCCGCACATCATGACATGACGGGGTTTTTGTCCTTCTGTAGCCGACATGGAGGGGGGGGGGGGGGGGGGGGGGGGGGGGGGGGGGTTCGGCGGCTCGATGACATGCTCCAAGACGTGTGCTGAAGGTACAATTTCCACCGCAATTTCCACCGCAAATGACCGGCTCAAACCGTGACCAACAGCGATGTCGTACGGCGCACAACCACTGTGCCGTTTGTTGTTTTTTCCCCTCTCTCGCTCTCTCTCTCTCTCTCTCTCTCTCTCTCTCTCTCTCTCTCTCTCTCTCTCTCTCACCAAAAGCGTACTCTACTCTCTACTGGGGCCTGTGTGATAAGGCCGCGGAGATATAGCCATCAGAGGAATGCCAGTGACATGGACTCCCCCCTCGCCAGCGGCTGACACAAGTGAGATGAGCTGTTGAGGGTGAGAGGCGGGGTGGAAGGGGGGGGATGTGAGGGCCGGGGGGTGGGGTGGCGGCGGGTGGCTGGTGGGGGCCGGGGGCTGGGGTGGCGGCGGGTGGCTGGTGGGAGCTTCAGGACAGGTGACAGGGCAGCTCTCCAGGCTGACATCTAGCCTCTCCAGGTGACACCTCCTCATGCCTATGGATGCTCTGGGTGCACCGCGCAGGCATCAGGGGCGGGTGACACACGGGGGGGGGGGGGCTTGGCAGGAGGAGCGCCCGCGGCGCAGTAAGCAGGAGGTACTGGGGCCGGCACTCGTGACACTTTGCTTGGCTTGCAGTTGTACACTGCAATGGGAGCGGCGCAGCGTAAACAAACGCCTGAAGCACGGCGGGAACCAGTCTCTGACTTGACTGTATTTTCACACTTCCACCTCGCATGCACCATTGTCATTCTACTCCACCTGTGTTTATGTGCTATTTTAGTTCTTATTACTCACACAGGGTTGAGTGACTGAGCTAAAGTCTCATTTGCAGCAGTTCCCTGTTTAGAAGGTCGGTAAGGAACGGCGACGGGGAATCCGTCCCAGCGAATAATGTTAACTTGCTAGAAGCTAAGGTTAATTCAAACCCAAAAAACTTGGCTTTAGCATCTTCATCATAGAGAAGTCCAAATGATAGAAGTCATAAGAAACATCACATGATGAATAAAACATTAGCTACCTATACCTAAGGTGCATGCGTTGTGCAAAATTGGAAGTGTGTTGGTCGACAGTATATGGTCATATATGCCTTTTGTGCTTAGTCATGATAGGGATAGGGTTATTTCCTTTTGCTTTTATTCACCTCTTCTCCTTTACTCTCGTCTCTTCTTCTATTACCTCAGCCTCTTTATACTTCAGTTTGTATAGATTGAGATCAGAACAACGCACCACCTAGTCTCTTTCAGTGTAGAGCTCTGTGGTGGCGATAGTGAGCCCCAGGATTGCACCTGTCTGGCATCACAGTGAAACTGGACGAGAAAACTAACTTGTTAAAAGCCCTAGCCATCACTCAGCCAACCTGATAGACGCTGAGTGATGGCTAGGGCTTTTAACAAGTTAGTTTTCTCGTCCAGTTTCACTGTGATTGCTGCCAGACAGTGCAATCCTGGGAGAATTAAGGCTCACTATCTCAAGCGCCGCATTGTATTGGAAATCTCCCCCTGAAAGAAAGATTTAGATGTTGCGCGTGTTCTGATAAACCTCTCAATCTATACAAACTGAGAGAGAAGTAAAGAGGCTGAGTGCAATAGAGAGAACGGGAAAGAAAGAGAGACGAAGAGTTAAAGAGAGAAAGCGGTAGAGATAAAAGCAGAAAGAGAGAAAAGAAGAGAGAATTTCATCCACAACTGTAGCCAATCCCTATCATGACTACGCACAAAAGGCATATATGACCATATATAGTATGTCGACCAACACACTCAGACACACACTTTTGCGCATACTTTTATAGGTATAGGTAGCTAATGTTTTATTCATCATGTGATGTTTCTTATGACTTTATAACTCATTTGGACTTCTCTATGATGAAGATGCTAAAGCCAAGTTTTTTGGGTTTGAATTAACCTTAGCTTCCTAGCAAGTTAACGTTATTCGCTGGGACTGGATTCCCCGTCACTTCGTTCCTTACCGACCTTCTAAACAGGGAACTGCTGCAAATGAGACTTTAGCTCAGTCACTCAACCCTGTGTGAGTAATAAGAACTAAAATAGCACATAAACACAGGTGGAGTAGAATGACAATGGTGCATGCGAGTGGAAGTGTGAAAATACAGTCAAGTCAGAGACTGGTTCCCGCCGTGCTTCAGGTGTTTGTTTACGCTGCGCCTCGCTCCCACTGCAGTGTACAACTGCAAGCCAAGCAAAGTGTCACGAGTGCCGGCCCCAGTACCTCCTGCTCACTGCGCCGCGGGCGCTCCTCCTGCCCCCCCCCCCCCCCCCCCCCCCCCCCCCCCCCCGTGTGTCACCCGCCCCTGATGCCTGCGCGGTGCACCCAGAGCATCCATAGGCATGAGGAGGTGTCACCTGGAGAGGCTAGATGTCAGCCTGGAGAGCTGCCCTGTCACCTGTCCTGAAGCTCCCACCAGCCACCCGCCGCCACCCCAGCCCCCGGCCCCCACCAGCCACCCGCCGCCACCCCACCCCCGGCCCCCCCCCCCCCCCCACCCTTCCACCCCGCCTCTCACCCTCAACAGCTCATCTCACTTTTGTCACCGCTGGCGAGGGGGGGAGTCCATGTCACTGGCATTCCTCTGATGGCTATATCTCCGCGGCCTTATCACACAGGCCCCAGTAGAGCGATTCTCGGGGGGATTTATTTGTGAATACGCTTTTGGTGAGAGAGAGAGAGAGAGAGAGAGAGAGAGAGAGAGAGAGAGAGAGAGAGAGAGAGAGAGAGAGCGAGAGAAAAAACAACAAACGGCACAGTGGTTGTGCGCCGTACGACATTGTCGTTGGTCACGGTTTGAGCCGGTCATTTGCGGTGGAAATTGCGGTGGAAATTGTACCTTCAGCACACGTCTTGGAGCATGTCATCGAGCCGCCGTACCCCCCCCCCCCCCCCCCCCCCCCCCCCCCCCCCTCCATGTCGGCTACAGAGGACAAAACCCCGTCATGTCATGATGTACAGGGTGTTTATTAGGAGCGGCCGTCGTCACTGTCGCGCCACGTCTTCACGGTGGCGTTACAGAGGGGCCGCGTGACGCCAGACGAAACGGGGACTTGCTACCCCGCGGGCCTCCTCGCTCGTTCCTCTGGGACGGCAGACAATGGGCAGGTGGTGACGCCTAGGTAACACGTGCGCCGGGCGAGTCACTTGGCTTATTTCACAGGAGCAAGGGAGGACGGATGGATCGCTCATCTCCTTCCCTCCCTTAACTATCCAATCAGTCTTTGTTAAACAAGGCACAAACTCAATTAGTAATTGCCACGCGCCGTCAGTTTATGAACATCCACGCACTATAAAAGTCCCAAGCCTGCTTCTGCCACACTACCTCATTTGAAGTGTTTTTGGGAGAGATCTGTATTTTGTCTGCAAATAAAAGGGTTAGGGAAGCATTAAATAGTGCAAACAGAGATAGCGCTTGTTAGAGATTTAGACACTTGTATATTGTATAGATTTTACCAAACATTAACATAAACCCATGTATTATGTCTCTTTGCTGTGTATAGTTGTCCAAAATGTTAAGATGATTTTTCCAATAGTGTCATGTTTCTTAATTAGCTGCACCGTATGATGACACTTGATCAATGCATGTCTATGTCCAGAAAGTAGTACAAGTAATGCATCACAATGATTAGATCTTTTGGAAAGTAGTCAAAACAGAAAGGGTTGGGCACACAAAATGATTCACTGGTTGCGTTTTTCATCATAAGCAAGAGCCCGCTCATAATTCAAACATGATTCCACAAAGGATCAAAGGAAGGCAAACATAGAAAAGCAACAATGCCTCCACAGGGATGCACTGTTGTAAAAAAAAAAAGTGATACAATTTCCCTTAAGGCATGGGGTTTCCCTCTCCATTAGCTAGGGGCCCTAAAAAACGGGCCTAGCACTGAGCCCTGTGGGACTACTCATTCCCAATGCTCTTCGCTAGTCTCCCTATAGTAGAGTGGAGTGGACAGCTTGTTCGGGAGACTTACAATATCCCAGCCACAGGCCCAGTGCTTTGTGCTGTGCCACGCAGAAACAAATGTACACCATAAATCTATCACATGGCTCGCCCGGGGGGCCAACAGCAGGTTTATAACCACTTTGGGGGGCTGGAGGTAGAGGATGCACTCCCCGGCTGGTCCAGCCATTAAAATAGACCACATATTATTACCGTGGACAGACGATGGCATAATGCTGTATAGTTCCCCCCTACTTTAGACCGATTAATAATTAATTTAGCCTCTCACAAGCGTCTTGTCCATCCTACTCTCTGGGGAATATGGCACAGTAGTAATTTGGAGGTTTGAGCATGTAAGTGTACACACAAATGGCTTTATAGAACCATGTGTTATAACTATAAAACAGTGCAAATATGAGGTTACATTATGTAATGATTTGATACATTTATGGCACAACCCTTATGTCCTAATCGATAATAGTGACTTGATTCAAAGACATAACTTCTTCAACAGCAACTTCTTCAGCAGACCTATTTTAGAATGGTTGAACATAGAAGACTCTCTCCTCACTGATATTCATGTGAAGGATAATGTACTAAACTTTCTGACTGGTGCATTTAAGGCTTTTTCCAACCATTTTCTGTTCTGGGGACTGAAATGGTAGCACCATGTTCCCTATTAAGTCCCATAATGGAGGCTTTTCAACAGAGTTGGCTTTTACCTAAATGGAAAGAAGAGAAAAATAAGTTGTGTGAGAGGCAATTGTTCCCTGCACATGATATCCAACACATGGCATTTGTAAACCTACCCATTTTATCCCTTAAAATGTTAGCTATTCCTGGGTTAATCCTCAGAGTCCTGAGAAGGTAGGCATGTTTGAGGGAAAAGGCACAAGGAATGTGGTGTCTGGTTTAAAGCCCCAAAAGGATCAAACGTGCCCTTCGCCCCTCAACCAGAACAATGACGTCCAGTGTATAGGATGAACGGGGGGGCATCCGTGGAGCGCCACCAACAAAACGTGAGCCTACAGCCGGCCAAAGCGAAGCGGACACTTTCCCTTGGGTCGCGTTCCCATCTAAAGCAAGGGCCTTGTTCTGCGCTAAGCGAGCGCGATGTAATTAGGCCCAGGCATACAAAGAAGTCCACACTCTGAGGCAGTGTGAATGGACGTCTCAGTGACTCATTAGGAGATCACAGATTAGATAGTGGCCATCTAGGGTATCCTGGCCGGACCCCGCTGAGCACCTGCCAGCAGGTGAGCCGGTTTTCAACCCCCCTGTTCAGCTGACCCTCTCCGCCCCTCATATTACCTGGTGGCCCCCCAAGAGAGGTCATCATCCCAGAGGACTGCTAATGGATGTAGGACGAAGAGGAGGAGGAAGGGAGGGGGTTTGAGTTACGGCAACATACAGCGGGGCCAACGTTGTCTCTGGTGGGCTGCTGTCCGTAGCCTAACCCTTATAGTTCCTGAAACGGAGAGGAAAAGGCTCCGGCCAACGTACTATATGAAAGAAGATATGAAGGGTGTTATTGATGATGTAGGGGGTCATGTTTCCCATTCCAGCACCCCTTTCTTCCCTCTCCGAGAACAGACGGACTTTGGGAAGGTAACTGATCCAGTTCCAAGGATTAATTTGGAAGACAGTGGAACATTGTTAAATGTAACGTGCGACTAATGATGTTGACAGAGAGAGTGTTGCAATTCTGGTGCTTGCTTTAAAGCCTCAACCTGCCAACACTTTGGACGGCATGACTGGTTTGTGAGAGGAACTGCAATCTGCCAACACTTCCCCAGATTTCTTGTCAGATTTGTGATACACACCCAAAACTTGGCTAGAAGTTAAATCGTGTGTGTGGACTCACAGAGCAACATATTTAAATTTTCCAATACTTTCTTGTGCTACTACAAAGACTGTTATACCTTACGTACCTTAAAATAATGAGTTATTGCCAAAAGTAATGCTAAAAGGATGTACGTATACCATGTCAGCTAATGATTTCCTTTTCACTCTAGCATGGCGTAACTATAGTTGTTCTATTCCCTCATATTGTATTATTATTCACACAATACCTCATTTACAAAACAGCAATTATTTAGCCACTTTCATTTTTCCTGCACATTGCTTTTAGTATAACAATGACCAGGAAAAAGAGACAAAATAGCGGGAGAGAGAGAGAGAGAGGGTGGGGGGGGGGGGGTAAAGAGCTGAATGAGGCTGCCAGAGGAAGATCCTCTTTGCTAACCTGTACATAAATCGTCAGCGGGGCAGCAGGTGGACCATAATGAAGTTGTATTGACTGTGGAAGTAATAACTAAAACAGCCTTTATTCTACACTGTAACTTCAACACATCTTTAACATAACAATGTCACTGAACAATGCTATTTCATATAATAAAGAGTGAAACATTTTAACCTTTTGATTGATGATTAGGACTAACCAGGTGGCATAGTTAGCACCTTGCCCACGGACAGATTTTCTGGGAGTACGTAGCGCACAAAGAAGTAGATAAACTGTCGCAAATCAAAATGTCTGAGAAAGGCCCTTTCGTAGTGATCTTGTCACTGATGAAGCAATGGTTTCACTGGGATGATACAGTATGAATTATGATATGTGTGCAGCTATGTTTCCTATGAAATGCATTTGCAGGTTTGACTGTATATGTACAGCAAACAAACACATTCAGAACGCAGTAAATTGAAAGCGGATGTAAATTATGCTGTCTAGGCCTATGGCGAAATCTATTGTTGCTGTTATGCGTGGCAACTGTTATGCACATTTTCCCTTTGGTAATTACACGACATAGTTAAATTCCGAATAGTTCTTGCCAATGTTGTGCTAAAATACAACCTGTGAAGACATTGAGGATGAGTTCACTCCTTCTCCCTAGACCCCCCCCCCCCCCCCCCAGTCAAGACTCTGTTCAGGTCATGCTCATTTTATACACTCCTCAACATTGGCAGGAGTGACAGCTGAGCAAAACGTCAAAGCTTCCTACTGCTCTGCAGTGGAGGCTAAATGGAGGGGGTTGTCAAAAGAGCACCAGGCGAGCCTGTCAGGTCCTGCAAAGCAAAAAGAAAGAAATAACTACGGTGGTTCCTAAATTCACAGCCCCTCCTCAGCTAGTCTTCTAAGCTAAGGCAGAGGGGAATGCTTGGAGGGAGAGAGAAAAGAAGAAACTGATGATGAAAAGAGTTTTCTTGAATACGGAGTGGCTCCTTTTAAACCCCAATTGCTCTTGGTTTGGTCCAGCTACACCGATCTGACAGACGGTGGAAATACATCGGGGTCAGTCAAGTCATTCCGCCAACGCCTGTGAAATGGTAAAAAAAGGAAAAACATGAGATATACATGAAACTGTTCACTATATTATTTTAATTTTTTGCTAAGAAGGTGAAATGCATGACTGACTTGTGTAGAAAGAGGCCAATCTCAGGCACACAATGCATAACACTTAAACCTGCCAATGCTGCTTTCTGACAATGACAGGTTTAGGATGGAGAGAATCGTAAGTGCGATGGTGATGGTGACAGCGGACAAGTCGTCCATGTGAAGGCTTAAGCAGTCCAGCCCACGTTCGCTAGGAGGGACCGGGGCGTCGTCGCTTTCCTCGGTGGGCCACGGCAGTCTCTGAAGGGGATTTCACTCGATTAACTTATTTCCCCGTGTTAACGGGAGATTCGGAGTCTGATGAGCCCATTATCAAGATGAGGCTGGAGCAAATGCAATTAGCAAGTGTACGGTCTTAGCCGCGGTCGCGCTTCTTAGGCTGCACCATTCAGAAAGAGGGGATGTGCTCAAGTGGCACTGAAAGGAAATAGCTATTGGGAGTAAATATGATTACAGTGACAGAGTGTAACGCTGCTTCCAATGTACTCACTCTGATTAGCATTTGAGTAAATTTAAGGATAGAGAACGCGGGCATTGTTTTTGACTTACATTTGCTTCAAAAGGCATGGCGCCCGATATATCTTGCATTTCCATAAATATAAATACGTATCCTATTAAATAGCCGTAGTATATGTAGAGAAAACCAATCTCAAAGTAATTCAAGAGAGACTACTACAACTGATAGTATGCAGGCGTGCTTACGGTGTCACAACGCTTTCAAACAAGAATGCTAGACGGTCCTCTTTGCCTCCCCCTCCCCTCTCTCTCCCCCCACTTGAAATCCTCCATTAGATTATTCCTGGCAGCGCTCCGGCTTGTAGGCAGTAAAACACATTGTTAAAGGGACATGTAATTACCCGGAGCCTCTTTTGAGTAATTAAGGTACCGCTGCCTATTATGTGGAATTGTATAAGGAACGTCAGGTGATCAATAACGCCGAAGCATAAAGGCGAGCTAATTTCTCAATGCTTGGCTCGCTGAATAGCACAGTATCCCGCGCTCTCTCTCTATGTAGTTTCATTCTCTCATTTATAGTTCACCATAGGCACAAGCACATGCTAGTGTTGCATGTCTGTCCCATTTGAAGTCAAGGTCAAAGAATTCTTAAAAAAAAAAAAAATTGGTTTCGATTAAGCGGCAATATGTTATTCGAGTTGTATCCTTTGTTTGTGGACAGGTGAAAGCTTTAATCTTTGGACATCACGACTCCCTATGTAAGAGGTGTTCATATTTTTTTCAGAATATGATTATATGGGTTGGATGGTGTATTCAAAGTGATATTGTTTCTTAGAACCCAGCAGAAAATCTAAATGCCAAATGGCTTTGGAATCAAAGCTGTGGAGCAATTTCAGAGTCATCATGAGAAAGGGGAATGTTTTCCAGACAGACTAAAAGGGGCAATTCGGTGAGGGAGATAGAGAGGACTGAGTGAGGGAAAAAAAAAAGAAGAAAATAGATGGACTGGCTGCATAAACACCCCCACCAATATAAAAAAAGCCATTTCAAACAGGCTTGTGGAGTTTGTGAGAGAGAGAGAGAAAGAGAGAAAAAATAAAACAAAAAAGCAGGGCCAAAATTGGCCAGATTGTTGGAAACACTAGCAGAGATGTGAGGCGACAAAAGGCATTGCAAATCCTAAGGGCCTAAGCAGAGACAATGATCTTCAATTACCAGCTGGTCTGTTCTCAATTTTAGACAAGAGCAAAAAAAAAGGGGGTAGCGGGAGAAGGGGGTGGTAAGGTGGCTAAAAAATAAATAAATAAAAAGATGAGTAGAAAAAGGGTAAAATGGAAAGGAGAAAAAAATAAATAAAAAGGTGTGTGTGTGTGGCGGGGGGGGGGGGGACCCCGACAGCCAATGCATACAAAACAGGTAGGCAGAGAGGAAGAACAAAATGTATTATAGTGATGGGGAAAGAGAGACGCAGAAGGAGGTGGGCATTGTGATTATATTCATTCTGTGAAGGAGGGAGGGAGGAGGCTGTGCCTGCACTTCATTTCCAGTCTGGGCTAGCCCTAAGAGCGGGTGCTCCATTTGCAGATCATATCATTTGTAAACACTCTCTTCTCGCTGTATTACACTCTTCTGGCAGAAGGGTTGAATTTTTTACTCACTGCAGTTTGCAATGCAAACCAAGCAAAAGGGCCTCTTGAGCAGATTGGGGGATGCAATATCGAGGACAACCAAGGCGTTGAAGAACAGAGAAGACTACTTTCCGCCACGTCAACCTTTGTCATACTATGAATTGACTAATAGTGATACATACTGAACCGAAATGTCGGATGCAGGCCTTATTCAGAAACGTTCCTCTAATATGCGAATGTATATGCAATTTACTTCCTGAAAAATAACTAACACGAAAACTTTCAGAATATGAGGGCTCCTCTCCAGTCCAGCTAGTAGCAGTTGGCCTCAAGGACTGCGGCACCGGTAACGTGAGCGGTTTAATGAGGAAACGACCCAAACCCACGGTGAAGGTGCGAGAGTGTAAGGAACACTTTCTCTCCTTTCTCTCCTCGTCTCCCACCGTTTTCTCTCGCCCGTCTGTCTCTCAAATGTCAGCGTCTCCAGCGATGAGGCCTAATGACTTGGAAGCGTCGGGGCACTCGTGGTGTAATCTCCCCGTATTGACGCTTCAGGCGCGCCCCGCCACTGGGCCACAATGGGAGCTGATTGGCTCCCAGACGCCTCACAAATCAATTATGCCCCGCTCCGATCTCGGCTGCCGAGGCTTCACCATAGGGAATAGCCAGACTTCCTCTCTCCGCGTGCCACGGCTAGCACACTTCCAGAACGAGCTGGTGTAATTAGTTCCGACGATATTTAAAAAAAAAAATAAAGAAATTGCTAAATTGTTTGGTTTCTGTTTTTAGTTTTCCTTTTCTGTCTTGTGTTTGCTTTCGATAGCGGTGGTGTTTTCGCCGTGACTTCCTTGCGAGTGGTCTGAATGGAGTTTGTTTTGCACTTCGTTGTGTTGTACTTCCGTGTCATGTTGCAAAGGCTTGCCGAGTCATCAACTTAATCATTCAGAATCCTGGCCAATGGCACAGCGGTTGCCGGGCTAATTGCTGGAAAACAGCCAGTCGCAGTGCCACTTCAGTTCAAAACAAGGAGGACTCGAAATGTACAATGGGCTCCGGGGACACGAAGGACTTTTTACCTGGCAACCGGACTACCTTGGGATTGGCACGTTGCATCAGAACTACGAGCACATAAGACGGGAGCGATGAAAGTTCTACCCTTAAGCCAATGATAAGTGCCCGGGTTCGTTAAAGGCCTAATTAAACCGCCGAAACGGATTGCAGAACTCGGAGCTCTGGTCACATAGGGAGCTCGCCTCGTATTTATTTTTCTCGCTCTCGCCCACGCGGGAACAAACAGTGTTTAAGATTCACTGCCAACTGTCATGTTCTCCTGCTCTCGCCCGGTCCCGTTTCAGAGAGAAGCTTGCGGGTTGCTTAACACCAAAAGCCCTGTTAGTAAACTGCTTAAGTTACCCGCACGCTCTCTGCCCGACGTCTCTCTCTCCCTCTTTTTGCTTCTCCAGTCGCTGCTCTTTTTATCCGGTCCTTAACTGCCCTCCTGCCATATCGCCTGCTCTGTCTCATTCATTACCCCCCCTTTCTCTCTGTTGGATCCTTTGTCTGTCTCTCTAGTTTGTCTCTCTCTCTCTCCGTCTCCGTTGCCTCCCTCGCCTCTCGTATTCTCTCCGTCATTCACTCCATCCGTCTGGCAGGCTGGAACAGGTGGCCAGGGGGACCAGGCTAGTGGAAATTGATTCCGTCTTGTCGCTGCAATAACTTGAAACTATTTCCCTCAATGCTTAAACACAGAGCCCCTCCTTCCCCGCCTCCTCCTTCATGGGCATCCAGAGGACGGTAAAGCACATCGTGCGCAGAACACCAGCAGGGGCGGCGGTTCATACAGCTGAAGCACAAAGGGAACATCTCGAGGGGATTGAACCAATCCAGAACGGGGCGTCTGAGCAGCATGGACGGCAGAGGGCTGTTGGCGCAGAGCAGGGAAGCCATGACGATGAGCTTTATTGCAACGTCTTTGTATTCAAATGTACTCTATCCGCAGCACTTATCACCCCCCACTTTAACCACAGCGGGGGGTGGGGGGGGGCAGGTAGAGTGGAAGCTCACTTTAGAGACACTTTAGGGTTGAAAGCCTTTTTCATGCCAATTGCTTAATTGTAAAACAGTGGTCTTTTTCTCTTTTCTTTTGTGCCGTATCATCATGATAGCATACTCATTATGACTCCACATTGTCTAAGGCCCAGCTGGGAATCCCTCGGCCTTTAAATGACGCCTGGCATGCGTTCTACATGTTTACTGCTCTCCGTCCCTCATCGTCTTCCTGCTAATGGCAGTCTGGAAGGGAGAAAGGGCACGGGGACACATTACTCATGAGCCTCTGGGACAGAGTCCAAGATTGTAATTAAACATCCAGCGTGTCTGGGCCTCGTACGGGCTTCGGCCCAGTCACGACAATAAAGGTGTCCAATAAAATCAGGCAGAGGATGGGACTGACCCAACAGGGGGCGTCGGGACCCGTCCCGCTGGTGCTTTCACTGCACACGAGCGGCCAAATCCGGACATTGCTACTCTACTCAATTCTATCCGGACCCCATACCTCCTTGTAAACCTGCGTACTGAATCCATTTGGACGTCTGTTTGATTTTGAATCCTTCTGTGTTTGCAGGAGGAGCACACGTTCCCTGCGTCCAATGTACCGCCGCAGAACGAAGTGTCTAGTGCCTGGGAAAAGCCTTCACTATGGGATGTCTTAGGAAGATGCGGGTTGCTAATCCCGACCAGCATCTTCTATCAGCAAAGCACACATACACAAACAGGCTTAGAGGCCACAACCAAGGTGGGTATTCTTTGTTTGGGGGAAATATTAGTCAGTTCTTTACAGGCCCTAATGATACGTATTTGGGAATGTCAGTCAATCAAGTAATCCTTGCATTATACTGGGGAAAAATTCAGTTGGTTTGTGTTAGCTCATTGAGTGAGTTCGCCAGTCAGTTTTCTTCACTTTGTGTGCAGTAAAAAGGACAATATAAACGCTGCATGTCCATTTAATATAATGGAAGACTTGACTTGATTTGGCAGGGTGCGACATCGACTACTTCTTACTGAAAGTTTATAAAGTAAAAAATGGATGTTTTATTGCTGGTTTTGAAAATGCATATTAGGCTTTGTGAGGAAACCTTTTGGCTGTTCCAACACAGACTGTGGCTGTTGGCTGGGTTAAAGTGTTATGAAAATAAACGACTGTAGCTGTCTTGGCCTCTTCCTCACGACGTTTCACCTTGGATCAATGACGGATTAGGTTTAACACAAGTTGTTGCACGCGATTGGTTCCGATACGTGTGCGTTCATATGCGACGAGGGCTTTTGCTTTGTGACAGTTTGTTTGGGCGATTGTGTTGTTAATCATCGGTTTGGCACAAAGACGTGTTTAACGTGTGCATATGGGATTCCATGCGTTGTGTGCACAACAGGCGACAACAGCAATGGCAGGACCGCATTGTCATTATTTCACTAAGTCCTAGTCAACATTTGCTTGACAGTCATTTTGAGGATCGTCATTGGTGACACAGTAAAGGCCTACATATGTCTAAAACGCTAAATCCACCACTGCCTGTTTTTCATTCCATGGAAGCCCTCTTCTCCAGTCAGTGTGGTTTCGCCTGGGCAAGTCCACAATACATACACACGACAACACAGTGGCATGCACAAAGACATGTACTGTACACATGCAGACATTGACATGCAAGACTACACAGGCACACACAAGGTCATATCCCTACACGTGCACCTATAAACCCCATGGCACACAAAGCCACAACCTCTCAGTCACACATGCCCATGCACCTAAACCCAAACACACACACACACGCACACACACACACACACACACACAAACACACACACACACACAGACTCAGCTAGCTGACTGTGAGCGGGATGGAGCAGTGAAGTGACTTCCAGGCTGTTCTTCATGATAATCTGCATGCTACCAGATTCGTCTTAATGAAACCCAGAGACTTCCATCAATCTCCTGGTCTCTCCCTCTCTCTCTCTCTCTCTCTCTCTCTCTCTCTCTCTCTCTCTCTCCCCATCTTTCTTCTTGACTGGGTGTCTCTCTCTCCATTCTCTCTCTCTCTCCATCTCTTCCTCTTTGACTGGCCACGCTCACTCTCTCCATTCTCCTCACCCTGCCTCTCTCTCTCTCTCTCTCTCTCTCTCTCTCTCTCTCTCCTCTCTCTCTCTCTCTCTCTCTCTCTCTCTCTCTCTCTCTCTCTCTCTCTCTCTCTTCTTTCTCTGCCTCCCAAAACCACCCTCCCGCCAAGCCCTCTCTCCATCTTTCAACGTCTCACTTCCTCTCTATCACTCTATCCTTCCTGTGCCCATCATCTCTCTCGCCCGTCACCGTTCCTGCCAGTGGGCGCTTGTTCTGCCTCCCAACAGCACTGGCCGTCCGCCGCTCTCTCTCTCTCTCTCTCCCTCTCTCCCTCCCCGTCTTGGTCTCTTCCTTGGCTCTCCGCGGCATCTTTGTATTATATCAGGACCCACGCGTTATTGGCTCCATGCTCCAGCGCTGGCAACAACGGCCCCTCTGCTTTCCGTGGAGAAACGGGGCAAGGTACCCCCAAGCTTCCCCCTCGCGTCTGCATGCCGGCAAATTAAAGGAGTGAGCTTGCGTTGCATGAAATGAAAGGCAGGGGGAAACGGCTGGCTGAAAGGAGGAGAATACGCTGATGCAGGGGAAAGGCAAAGACAAAGCCGTTGTGCGTGACAGGCCTAGAGAGAGAGAGAGGGGAGAGGCCCGGCATTCATTTTCTGATGAACTTGACGGAGTCATCCAACATGGTGAAGCCTTTGTTCCGTCTTCCTTTAATTTTCCGTTTTTTTTGGGGGAGGGGTCTACAGAAGACTGCGACTATTATCTTTGTCTTTTTGTTTGATTAGATATGCCATTGTATCAGTTTTCAATAATATAACACGTCTTAGAGCTTGCATACAACGTGTCGTATTCCCCTCTTAACTTTCCTTTTTTAATACAAACACTTTCTATTATATTTTCGTGACAATACAGACACTGGCATCGGCGGAATGAATATGCAATTCTGGATTATTTTTTGATCTGTCTGGGCCACCGTCCTCTCTGAAGACCTGGCATGATTGTTGCGGGGGCCTCCAAGGAGGACGGTGCAGTGGCAGGAGTCTGTGGGGAACGGTGGCACGGTCTCTAAGCTCCTCCGAGACAGGCATTGTGGGAAATCAGGAAATTGCCTCTTAATGCCCCCTCAATGATATCCCACTCCTCGTGGCTTACTTCCTTATTAGGGAATGTGTGGTTCCTAACCGATGATGATGCTGTTGTTTTCTGTCAGAGCCTCTCTTCTGTTCGGGTGACTAGTAGCTTAGCTTAGTGATGTCACCTTTTATTTTTATTTTTTTCTCGGTTTCTGGTTTTGTCCCCCTTTTGACGATGTGTTTCTAAGAGAAGTGTATTTTAAGGTTCGACTTCCATCTACTGGAAATGAGTCGGCCCGTTGGTTTGCGAAAGAGTGACACTTCCATTGAGCACAGTGAAAGGCCACCATCAGTGCAGTCTCCCTGGCCTCCCAGGCTCTGGCTGAAGTAACACCCCTCACCCCCCCACCCCCGTCCCCGCCCCACCCCCACTGGTAATTTACAGCATTTACAGGCCAATACTGGAAAATGCCAACCAGACCGGAGAATTGAGGTATCCATTTCGTGGACAGTTTTACAGCGGCTAAAATCACTTAGCATTAAATCCCCGCAGACAACATGTAGCTGACTGAAGACTTCTCCCACTTTTCTGATGGGAGAAAGAAGGAGGGGAAAAAGGAGGGAATAGGCTAGTTCAAATGTAGTGTTTAATTCTGTTAATATCATTGCTTTGCTCTGTATATTTACTACGTTTCTCATTTGAATTGGACTTTGGGGAACTGTAAGGCGAGAGAGAGAGAGAGAGAGAGAGAGAGCGATCTGGGCATGCGAGGGAAAGCAGCAGTTAATATATATCAATGCGGTGTGGACACTAATGCAAATGCACCAATGTGGTCGATATTGCTTTGCTTGCTTTTCTTGACAAGTCACAATTTACCCACAGTAGACTATGGGCTGGGGTGCATGCCGAAATAAAAATCACAAGCAAACAGAAAATTAAACAACATCAAATGCAGAAAACATGCAAGCTGTAATCTTAAGTATACTTTCAGTGAAACCAACTTTATGACGGAATTCCTACTTATTTATTTCCATTTAAACGTCTCTCTGCTGCTTTTTCGATCCAATACAAAGAACAGATAATAACAGACCATAAACACATGGTAATAAAGCTACTGAGGATGTGGAAGTCAAACACGGACATAAAACAACACGGGTTCCCCACGCCTTATTTCATCGTGGAGGTATACCGTGAAAATAAAGCATCCGTCAAACACGGAACGTCGTTGCGAGGGCCGTGCCCTGCGTCGCCCAATCAGCCTCAAAAGCCTCGGCGCCCGTCCCCGAGTTCATACAATCAACCCCCAAGCAATCACCCAGTTCATCCACTAAGTCAATCATCACAGGCTAATCCCACATAATCACACAACCATTGGCCTCTGTGAGCAATAAATGATTCATCTGTAGCCAAGAGCAAATGTCACATAGGATGTCAACGAAGCTAATGTCCCCTGTATCCTTTCCATGGAGCCGCTAATTGAAGCGGGCGGTGACCTTTGCCCTCCCATAAGAACCCTGGGAGATTGAGTTTGGAAGTTGGAGGGCGTAAGCGGTAATTAGTGCTGGGAACTGGAGGTGCGCGTCAAGCCCTTACAAAAGGAAGTGAGGGATGATGAGAAATGGTGAGGAGAAGGTGTCTCGCCGAGGGAGAGAGGAGCATGGCTCTGTGTATACAGTATGAGTGTCTCTGCCATGATAATCCAAACCATATTTACATGCACGCGCATGGACACGTAGTAATTGGTCGTACCTCAAGTACAGTAGAGGAAGTGTGAATCCATAACCAACGACATACGCCACAACAGCACATACTTAGTCACAGAGGCATACTAATGCATCTCTGTTCACGCGAAGCCACGAGAGAAAAGCTATTGACAAAGAACAAGTCAAATGTGAGGGAAAGAGGCAAAAACAACGACCCCCCCCCCCCCTCTCATTTGAAGAACCAAGAACCAAGCCTTAAGCTTGCATGCAAAAACAATTCTCAATCATGTATGTTTTCGTGCATGTCGGTGCGTGTCCATGTAGCGTGTCTATAATACTCTCATGCCCCGTGGTCCGAGGGCATCTAGCACTGGGATACGTCACATTCCCACCGACTACAATGAATCACAAATGAATGGATCGAAGTGCCAGAAATTGCTGACATTATGAAGCATGGTGAGCTCCAGGCAAGTAAATCTCGCAGAGCACCCAAATAAATGACCAGGCACATAACTAGAGGGAGGCAGACTGCCATCCAATAGCTCACCCTTTCACGAATGCAAGCACGTACTCACTCTCTCTCTCTCTTTCTCTCTCTCTCTCTCTCTCTCTCTCTCTCTCTCTCACACACACACACACACACACACTATTTCTCTCTCTGACTCTCTCTCTCTCTCTGACTCTCTGATTCTCTCTCTCTCCCACTCTCTCTGTTACTCTCTCTCTCTATTTTCTCTCTCTGTCTCTCTACCTCCTCCCCCCCTCTCTCTCTCTCTCCCTCTCCCTCCCTCTCTTTCTCTTGACAAATACATACAAACACTCACACATATGGTAAGGACGTATTCATCACGTTTGCACCCCCAACACATTTGCACGTGCCCACCACCACCATCATGCCCGCTTCTCCCTCCTACATCCAAGCACCTCACCCACTCCACCCCGTGCCTGCTGGGTGAGCATTTGTATCGGCAGCCGTTCCTCCTCCCGCCCCGCCCTCTCCTCCTCTCCGCACGCCCGCCCGCTGAGTTTTATGTAGCACCGCGAGGTGCTCTTTACCATCCTCTGTTTACAAGCTTTGAGGGAAGCTTTCATCATAATGTAATGATAGCGATGGGGTGGTCGGGGTGAAAAAGACACTCCCCTGGCACCCCGAGTCACGATGATGAAACACTGTTTGGATAACCTGGGAATTCGATTACTTCCTGTACGGTTTGCCCTGTGCCTGGTGAGAGCCAAACGGTGTGAAAGAGCCGCAGCACAAAGCACACTTTGTACAAAGAATGAACCTGTGCAGAGAGAACAAGAGAGAGAAGGATAGTCCACTTATTTTTGCATAGCTTGAGTCTTTTACTTGAATCTTTAGTGACATCAGCCAGCTGGTGCTATCCACTGGTGTTGCGAACGCTTCCTTGCACTTGGCTTCCTTGCTTCTGACCGAGCTCAGTATTTTTTAATAACTGCTACAGTTCACCTAAATGGTCTTGCCAGGCTTCTAATATCTGATAAATCGTTTTGTTCATGTAATAAGTGTGCAGCTAATACACAATTCGATTTTGTTTACAGAGTTAGAAGTAATTTCCAAATCTCATTGAGTCTCAATTCTGAGCTCGTTGGATGCATCGTGTTAATTTTCCCACAATGCCATATTGCCGCACACTGGTTTAATTGATGCTTTCAGTGGATTAAGTCACTGTATATTTTCAAGAGTTTGCTGGCAGTGTGAGAGCTTCCTGAAATGACTAAAGGAAAGCTAGTTGTTCGTGTTAAGCCACTAAAGTAAAGCATTTGAGGAGGGAAAGTACGGTCCCATTTTGTTTCACATGCAGTATCGTAAAACAAACAAAAAAACTTGTATGACAACATACTACAACTTCACGCATGCAAGATTAATTATTTTTTTCTATAATTAAATGTCGCTAACAAATACATATACTTTGGTCTAAAGATAATCCCGGAGCACACCAGCCCGAGTCAAATATAAAAAAAAAAAAAGTCATGATATTCCGATAATACTCGCATAGAACGGTTGGTTAATATTCCTGTATCTCTCTCTTGTCACGCAGTGAGCTCGCTATTCTTGTGAAAAATTGGAAGATGTCTAGTCATGTGTCCTAATTCTATGGATCAGAGACGGCAGATAGTTCTAACTATCTGTTTGATTTGATTCCAGTATTATCACCCTCATGTCAGTGGATTTGGCGACGCACAGTAAGAGGCAATTATCCATGAGCAGTCACTAGAAAAAGGAGAGAACACTGAAAATGCTGCCGATACCTCTGCTGGTATTACAGCACATTTCAGTCATATTGTTATACCTTCTAAAACCTGTCATACCTTTGGCAAAAAGCTAAATTTTTTTCTGATGTTTTTTTCGGGGGGGGGGGGGGGGGGCGACTAGCTTGGCTGGCCTTGGCTGGGGGAACCAGGCGGCAGGCCCAATTTGCTCTGATCCACCATTGTACTTCAATCTTTCTCAGACCCCCCCTCCCTCTCTCTCCCCCTCCCCCCTATCCTGGCAGACAGGATGGATCAGGAAACGTCACATGATGGGATCACTCCTAGCACCTTACCTTCTCTCTCTTTCTCCCTTAGATTCTTGAAACCTCACTGTTGCAGTTTTCACTCCCATTGTCATTACATCTTTACCTCATAACCCGCCTCAAACCACCAACCCACTTCTCTCTCTCTGCCTGTCAGTCCTCTTCTTAGCCTGTTTGCCTGTCTCTCTCTCTCTCTCTCTGCCTGTCAGTACTCTCAGCCTGTTTGCCTGTCTCTCTCTCTCTCTCTCTCTCTATTCTGCCTGTCAGTACTCTCCTCAGCCTGTTTGCCTGTCTCTCTCTCTCCATCTCCCTCTCTCTCTCTGCCTGTCTGTCCTCTCCTCAGCCTGTCTCTCTCTATCTCTCTCTCTCTCTCTGCCTGTCAGTCCTCTCCTCACCCTGCCTCTCTCTCTCTCTCTCTCTCTCTCTCTCTCTCTCTCTCTCTCTTTCTGTCCGGGATGCGGAGGCTGGGGGGCTGGCTGTCGGTTGCTTCACCTTTTCACCTTTTCCGTTTGATTAAGCCAATCCCGCGGCGGCGAGACAGGCCCCTGCGGGAGCCAGGTGCAAAATGATTAACCTTTCCCGTTGGAGCGCCGTCTCCTTCTCCACATGCCCGCTGAACAGCCGCGGCCGAGACGGACGCCCCCTATAAAGGCCGGCGTGGGGGGAGAGAGAGGGGGCACACATCCCCTCTGACGGACGTGGAAGTCCACGGCGCTGTTCAGAAAGGTAGCGAGGCCCAAAGGTGACCTTGTGTGAAGTTTTGCTTTTAAACTAGCCTGGAAAGTGAACAATCAGGGCAAAATCTAGCGACCTTTAATGGGGATGGATGCAATGTATGACCCATATTACGGTGATTATTACGTTCAGCCAAAAGCTTAGGCTTATAGGGGATAACAGAAATTAATGTAATCCCTCACGATAAAGTCATTCCACAGAATGTAATTTTAGGTGGACTACATATTGCTTTTTAATAAGGTAATCACATGCGGTTTGTGTCCAAAAGCCAGCCCCAAAAGCTGCGCATTCGATATTGGATGGAATGACTTGCAATAATCAACCCATAAACTTGAAGAATAACTTATAATTGCCCTATTATTGAATAATACAAAAGAACTCGAAGGCTGGTTTGTGCACCTTGAAGGCGGTGACTCCTGGACGCTCTGGTGTTTATTAAAACCCCCGGCTGGTCGACCCACGCAGCGCTCTCTGAGACAACGGGCCAAGCCACAATTATCTGTCGGTCGTGGCTCCGCGAGGGCGTCCGTTTTTTTCCCTCAGCTCGACTTTTCAGCCCAGGCAAAACAACGAAGACGGTCTCGAACCGCCTGATCCGCGATGTTCTGCCTTCGCCATAACCGACTTTGTGGTCACGGAACATCAGGTGGTGGACGTACCCCGGAGCACCTGGTGAGTCGAGCCTCTGAGCCGTGCCATCGTACAGGAGAGTGTGTGTGTGTGTGTGTGTGTGTGTGTGTGTGTGTGTGTGTGTGTGTGTGTGTGTGTGTTTGCGTGTGTGCCGGCTGACAACCACAGCTCGTTGAATAGTGAGAGCCTGGCCTCAGGGGGGCCACAGAGGATGATGATGTGGTGTTACCAGGGAGTTGGTGCTACTTTGTGTGTGTGTGTGTGTGTGTGTGTGTGTGTGTGTGTGTGTGTGCGTGCGTGCGCGCGTGCGTGTGTGTGTGTGTGTGTGTGTGTGTGTGTGTGTGTGTGTGTGTGTGTGTGTGTGTGTGTGGAGAGCACGAGCGATGCATGATGGTACCTTCAGCAGCTCAGGTGGGAGCTAATTGAGTGTCAAATGAGAGAGGCAGGATGAGAGAATAGATTAGAGAGAGAGATCCTCTGAGTTCTCCCCCGAGTCACAGCTGCAGCTGAGCCCCCTTCGCCTTCCTCCATGGGCATCTCCCCATGGCAGGTCACCGCTCTGCCTGGAGACGACAGACCGTGCCACCAACAACACAGGAGCCCGTTGTCCTCACACCGACGGCTGTTCATGACCCCACCCCCCAAAAAAAGAAAACGGGCACATCCACGCTTGACAACCAATTTTAAAACCTCGTTGCCGTAAACCCCCCCCCTCCTCCATCCCTCATTTTTCCTAGCTACTTGGCTCCCAGCTATCTGGCACCCTCCGAGGTTTGACGGAGGGACCCAGGGGAGTGGGTCCTCAGCATGGACAGGCCGTCTGCAGTCGGTACAGCGGCTGGGCTTTGTCACCCTCACAACCCACGCAGTCGGCACGCCTCCGTACCCCCTCCCGTGTTCTCTGGCTCTCGCTGCCTCCCCTCGTCCTCTGGCTCTCACTGCCTCCAGGTCTCCACACAATACACTTTCTCTCTCTCTCTCTCTCTCTCTCTCTCTCTCTCTCTCTTTCTCCCACAGTGCCCAGCCTGAGCCGCTCGGTGGAAATCACACGGTGCAAAAAATAATGGACTCAGATAACGGAGCGAGATAGTCGCTTTTTAAGACTCATTTGGCGGCGCGTTTCAGCCGACGGAGAGAGAGAGAGACTAACGGAGCCGTAATCTCGATGTTTTCCTCTTTCGACGCTTTGTTTTTGGCGCTCGGCACGGAGCGCCGTGTAAACATTTTAAGGCGGATATAGCAAACCTACAGGTGTCGTAGGGAAGGCGTTCCCCGTAGTGAGGGGTGGCGGGGGACTTCGCAGGGACCCTGACACAGAGTGGAATTTAAGCGTTGACAGTTGACATCCACCCGGAGAAAGACACTAAGAGACTAATCTAGAGCGGCGACCGACTGAATGACTTGCTGACTGACTGACTGACTGGCTGACTGAACGACCGAATGACTGACTGACTGACTGACTGACTGACTGACAGCCGTAATGACAGGCTACCTGTCACAGTGGAGTGACAGCGAGTCTTAGTCCTGGCTGCCCGAGCGTTAAATGATGTTAGTTGAAGGCCACACAGAGTGCCGCATCCCCCACCTTTAGCCAATGGAGCCTCGGCACACCGCCCCCAGCCCCCTTAACGATAATGCTCTTTAAATGGCTCCATTGATTTTAACGCAGCCCGCCACGTATATATATATATTATGAAAGTCAATATGGCGAGCCGGCGATCTCCCTAATGTAAATAGCTGGTTAGAAGACTATTAGAAATGTTTTGGATCGACAGTAATTACGCTGAGAAATGCTTGGTCTTTATCAAGCTCTCTCCTCCGATGACAGTTATTTATTTATTTTTTTAAGGCGGAGGTAGCACAAGGTTTTTTCGTTGATGCAAACTAACACCTAAGGCCTGGGTGTGTGCCTTCCCTTGGTTTCGGCAATCAATACCTACCCTGGACTAAGTAAGTGCGGCGCCTGTCCTGGCCGTGAGCAATCTTTGATGTGTTTCCTTCGTTTTATAGGCTCTTGCGTGTGCACAACTAAAAGCAACTTCGCTGTGTGTCCACAGCTCCCTCCTTCAGTCACTCTTCTGCTCTCTCTCCCTCCTCTCTTTCTCTCTCTCTCCCTCCCTCTTTCGATCTCCCTCTTCTTCACTCGAGTCACTATGCAGCTCCCCAGCGACACAAACGGGTGACACTCACTTAATTGGAGACTACATTAAACGTGTCCTGTCCTGTACTCTCAGCCTCCGCGGCATAATTGCCAGTAGGCCGACATTTTATTTCTACCGCAGTGAAAAGTAGATGGGTTTGTGTGTGTGTGTGTGTGTGTGTGTGTGTGTGTGTGTGTGTGTGTCTGTGTGCGCGTGTGTGTGTGTATGACAGAGAGAAAGAAAGACAGAAACTCAGAGAGAAGAACAATTGAAAGAGAGAGAGAGCGAGAGAGAGAGAGTGTCAGAGAGAGACCAACAGAGGGCTGAGGAAAGAGGCAGAGCAAGGTAGGAGACCAAACAAGGTGGCCGAAGGAGAAGTGAAGGAAAGTTGGAGAGAGGCAGAGAGCGAGGGGGACTTTGACGGTAACCGACGGGGGTTGTCCTGGCAACTGCGGCGAGCAACTGCCAGACCCCTTTCATGTGAACAGAGCTCCGCCGGGCCCCACAGGGGTCCCTCGACGCTCTCCAGAAGCAATAACGACGCCGGCTAACCACCACCGCCTGACCGCCATCCGTGACGCTAATATCAACAACCCCACCTCGCTCGCCGACTACGGCCCCACATCGCGACCTACCACGGCACACTTCAATATTTACCCACCAGCTTAAGGCCTCCGATTCGGGCGGAGGAGGAACTGAGGCGTGATTAAAAAGTCAATCAAGTCGAGCTGGGACATTTGGCCTGGGCACACACACACACACACACACACACACACAGATCCAGTCGATAATGGCACTCCAGGTGCCACTTTGTCATGCACTGTCTGGAGGGCTTTATGGGCTGTTGCCGTGCATGAGCGTGCCGGAGCTTATCGTGCGACACTTTTTCCGGTGATGCTTACTTTTGTAACGTTCACAGCGCCGTTTCTCGCGGAACTGAAGTGACCTTCGTTTGGCACCTGCTCTACGGTTGGGTCTGGACACGGTGTAAGCAGTGCTAGTCCGGGTCAGGCCGGCATGGCTTCTAGTCAGTACAGTGGAATACAAAGGCCACATGCCCACCTCTTTCACCATCTCAGAGAAGTCTACTTAAAATGGAGGATATGCACGGTAGCTCCCTTTGTGGCTGATTTGGACCATGCTATTGGGATTAGCAGCTGTTACTGAGTTCTGCTGGGTGTTGATATCTCCATGCTGGCGCTTCGACTGCAATGCGCTTCAGTAGACCCGAGCCCTTCTCCTGCAAACACAAACAAAATGGGAGAATGTGTTTTTTGGTAGATGGGACTCTCAACTTCACAGCCATTTGAAACCTGGGACTGATAGAGCAGCATGCCAAAGAGAGAAGATCTTTGCAGCTTGTGCCACCGTTTGTGGTTTTGTCTCTGTTTTTTTGTTCTCTGTGAGGTAAAAATGATCTGATTTTCTTAGCACACAGCCATATATTCTTCTCCAGTGGCTCTGCGAATCTGCTTAATATACTCTGTTGACTTTGATAAAGCACGCTGTGGAAATGCCCGGCCTCCACCCGGCTCTCCCCCAGTTAAATTCATGATATGCCTATTCAGCGAAATTACAGGCTGAACCTTCCGAGTTACAGTGTGCGAGAGAGAGATAGATTGGGAGAGAGAGAGAGAGAGAGGGAACAGGAGGAAGGGAGAGAGAAAGCCATTGGCACAATTCTCCAAATGGCAGTTGAACAGAACAGCTAGCCCAGTGATTTAAGCCTCCATTACTCTGCTTCTCCCAGAATGCTGTGGTGTTTTCCGGAGGCTGCGTCCACGGAAGGATATACAGCTTGGCCTCACACCCACGAACGACAGCATCAGGATGGAAGGATATAAAGACGTACGAGGAAAAGAGGGTGTGAAAGAAAGAGAGCGAGAAAGAGAGGGGGAAGGACACAGCCCTTTATTTCTCGACGAAATCTCATTATGAAATCTCATCAATTATTACATTTTGCACACAATAACATTCAATAACATTCATCTGGGGCTGTGCATAGGATTCCCCCATGTCTAGTAGCTTATAGGCAGCAAAACCCCTCTTCGTATTTCCCTATGGCTTGGCTTGTACATTATAGCTTATTATACAGCAGATACACACGCCCTCCTAGAATTCCGAGCGGCACGCTTGATGATGATGATATTAGGAGGAATGTGGCGGGGGAATACGTTTTAATATTCCACATTCTGTGTAGTAGAACGTAACCCGCCATCATTATTTCATCAAAGCCCTCCCACCACTGTCTACCGTGTGGAGGAATAGGCCTTGTCCTTACCCGCTCTGCCTCTCACTGTTCCTGACACGGCGAGTCAATTAAGAGAATGAGAGATAGAGTGTCTGAACCGTGGGCTTGGCAGCGGTGTTATCGGGAACTCAGGGCCTACCGGCTTCTGAGATAGCGAAATGGCGGCCGAGGTCTTGGATGTGGATGAAGGAGAGAAGTAGAAAATTCGATTGAAGACTTTGTACGCAGCGGTGGCTCAACTCGGGAAGCCCCTGGGGTATCTCGGTGGTGTGGAGGTCGGCACAGAAGCTCCCTGGGCCTCCACTATCTCATCTCACTTAAAATGCCCGGTTGATTTACATCCAGGTAGCAGGTGCGGCGTCGACGTTTCAGGTGGTCCACTAAAGTGCCATAATGAAGTCCCTCGCTCACTCGGGTTTACACACCGAGCTATACCAAAGCGAAACCGCTACCGTAATGGCACTGTTCAATCCACCCCAAAAACCTTTGATTCAATCTGGGTACTCTCTTCTCTCAGTTCTTTCAGAGCAGCTCAGACTGCACTGGATTCACTGCACCAGTCTAGGCTTCAGTCGACTGTGTAGTCAACATTACAAACTTTGACCATATAACACCACTGATCCTAAAAGCAATAAAAAATGCATACAACAAAGAAAGACCCGAGAATTGGCCAATAGTGCTATGATTAATACATACCATGTAATTAAATATGTACACACAGTGTAGTAAAACAAATGCTTGCTGGGTGTATTCTTAATAAAGACAGAGAAAATGAAATGCAAATCAAAGTTATGCAGTTAACCACACAAATTTGCAATAATTACAGGATTTTTTATTTTGGAAACTATTATGTTTTGTAGAGAAACACTGACAAAAAGCAACACTGTACTTGAAAGTTTAATTTCACTTCGTGAGCATGGCGCACATGTCTCTTCTATACCCTCAAATAAATGAAAGACAGAAGCTGTGTGATCATAAAAAGACATTACATATTTTCCCGTTCAAAGCACGGGCCAGTAAATCCATTTAAAGATTCATATTGTCTTGCCTTTCATTTATAATTTAGTGCTAGCTACTGCATGTCCAAATTCAGCAGTCAACAGTTTACTGGATTAAAATGGGAGACAGAAGTAGACAATGGCATGCAACTTGCAAAAGGCCTTGTTAGAAGTGCAAATTGTATAGTAATATGATGGGAAAGGGGACACAAAGGTAAACGAAGGCAGGAAGCCAAATTAAAATGGCACGATGGATCACTGAAGGTTATGAAGTGTAACTGAAACGAGAGCCGATGGTTAACCATGGGAAAGGGATAGGATGGGGGAGAGTGAGAATTGCAGAGGTGTAAGAATGGAGAAAGAAAGAAAGAAAGAAAGTGCATTGTGCTTTGTGGTTATCAGAGGGGTTTAAGGGTCAGGTAACAGACCAATCTCCAGCTGATGAAAAGAGAGAGGCAAAAAAAAAAAAATATATATATATATATATATATATATATATATATATATATATATATATATATATATATATTTATTTTTTTTAAACATTCCACTTCTATTTTCCAATACAAAACTATTCAAAATGTATGAAGTGATAGGTGTGAGCGACATGAAAGCATCTTTGACGGGGGGGGGGGGGGGGTTGAAACGGCAGGCTATTTTATGGTAGCTGGTCATTCTGATTGCCTCGAGAAGATCAATCAATGGCTTGCTCCGCTACCCTCCATTTGTTCGTCGCCCCATATCCCGCCATCTAATTTCAAATCACCCCGGATGGTCACTTTCTGATCCATTGTCCGCATGTGACCGCCATGTGTCATGATCAGCCCCATTCCAGTGTTCACACACACACACCCCTCTTTGTGGTGCCATTGTAATTATGCGCACAACAACCGGCGCGGTCCATCAATACCCACCGTCACGTGCACACCACTCTTTCAGAAGCAATGGCGAGGCAATAAAGTTCCGCCAACATTCCGTTCTGAGCCTTTTCTTTTTGGCAGGTGACATAAAGCCGATGGACCACATCCTATTGCACTGGAAGCCCGATCCAGTTGGAGGTACGGCGCGGCCTTTTACAACGATCCACCCGAAGGTTGAGGCGCCGACACACAAAAGGGCCCTTTACAATTTGAGCTTAGCCCCGATTAAGACTTGAATGGAACCGCTGCATAAAAATTACATTTACACGTAAATCTTCATCTCCGTCAGTCCATCACCCTAGACATTTAAAATCATTTCCTGCTCCCCGCTAACCTACATAAGAAAATTAAAATCCTATAATTATCTTCAATTAACAGAAAGGGGGCATACAGTGATTAAGGGAATCAAGTGCAGGCACTATTTTCATTATAATTCCGCACTGTCTTTTTTAACTTTCACCTTTCTGCTTGCTTGGCGTCGGTTTGCCACACTACCAATTGTAATTAACTTTTGGACTTTTCTTTGGGGTGCCCCATGGAATTGAATTGTTGGTAAACGGACTGTGTTTGCTTGCTTAGCTCCTATACCTGCACCCTAACCCGCTGACGGTGGATTGTACAGAGAAAGGTTTTATTGCACGGCGGACCTTCGTTCATGGATCGCGTTGGACGTCTCTGTCATGCCACGGTTGATGCATGTCAGTCATATCTGACGGACAGTAGATGCTTGGACACATACATATAATCTATGTGTGCTTTGAAAGTGGATAGTTCTGAAGGCAGGGCACATTACTCACGCTGCTGTGGTCACTGCCTTGGCCTTGTGGTGATGGTGGATGTGGCCATGACTTCCTGAAAAGGACTCCCTGTAGTTTCTGGAAGACCAGCTGACCTACAGTATACATTGAGGCTTACAAAACCCTAAAGAGGATGATTGATCCAGACATATCTACTGGTTATACGAGCAGATTGGACAGTGCACACACACACACACACACACACACACACACACACACACACACACACCACTTGCTCGCTTTTCTGAATGAAGATCCAGAACAGCGTTTTAGGAAACTACCCAACACCTAAGTTTCTCATTGTTTAAAGTTGGATTAATTCACTGGGAATAATTTACAAAAGCAAAACAGGCCACTGCTACTAAATCAAAAATATCTAAACTGTGGTTTTGCCACTCTGGCCAAAATGCCTTTGACAGGGCGATAGCTCATGCTACCTTTGTGAGCCCAAGGCTGAGTGTTTAGCATTCATCAGAGTTGCGCTGGCCTATATGTCCTCAACGAGGGCTGCTGCTTTCGACTCTGGATCTGGGCTTCGGGATGTGGAGGAGACCCGACCATGCCGTCGACTGTCTGCCTGCCTGCTTCTCCTGAGCTGAACGCGACGCAGGTGGCCATGGTAACTCTGATCCTACCAGCAGTGGAGAGGAGAAAGACAGTGGAGGAATAGAGCAGGAGAGTGGAGAGAGAACTTACTGGTGCCCCGGGCAATGCCTGTGGAAAGTGGGCGGGGGGGGGGGGGGGGGTCTTCTACTATGAGCTCGGATAGGATAGAATGCAGGCACAAGTTCACAGGCTCTCATGTACAAATGAATGCACCCCCCCTCCCACTCCCACACACACATTCTCTCTCTCAGTTTCTCTCTCCATCTCTCTCTCTCCCGCTCGCACTCTCTCTCTCTCTAACACACAAACACACGCACCCATGCGTCAATGAAAAGGATAGCCTTTAAAGACAACAGGCCCAGAGACGCTAAAGTGATGGCTAAATGCTGCACTTACTTTGATAAACAGCAAGGCACAACCACGCGGGAAACCCTTCTCAAAAGTTCCCAACATCACTTTAGCTCTATAAATTATAGACTTCGTGGCAAAAGGTGGTAATTAGCCCAGGCGATGTACCACCAGGCATCTTTGAATGACATGCAGTCCCAAAACCCTGAACAGAAGCTTTTATAAGGTTTAGACTTTATGAAAAACTCATGCCCTTACCACAGGCAAGATGCAGGGCATTCTGCATAGAAAAAAATAATAATATGTGGTGCACTTAGGCAAGAGGGGAAGAATATCTGCCCAAACTAAAAGGATATTGCACCAGTCTTCTTTTCATGTAGTTTGTAAACATTCACATTGATAGCATCTTGTTATGGCCACCATAGTATATTGCCCGAGTAGGCAGTGATATTGAAAGTGTTTATACACTGTCTCACTCGTTACCACGCCTGGATATGTGACTGCGACTTTCATTTTCTTCACGGCAACCTCTCATCATCTAATGTTTGTACGCAAACAGCAAATAAGCAGAGTGAACAAAAAGTAGGAGGCGCAGGAGTCCGTGCTATTCGCATCTAACATCTGGGCTTCAGTTTTTTTTTTTTGTCATTCCACTCACTACTCTGTCAGTCGTATAAAATAGGCCATGGGCCACAGTACTTACACTGATTTCGTCCCTAATCCTCCATCTTGTTTAATCTTCTCCGCAGCTCACCATCTTAACCTTATCTTATTTAGGAGTGCCATCTTGTGTGACTATTTCGAGCGGGTGGAACTGGCTTTGTTTCCATGTAAACAAACGCATGTTTGTTTATTGTGCATTGTGACCGAAATCCTCTTTTCAATTGTAATATTAAAGTTGAAACCGATGCAATTCAATTCCAAATTAATTGAAAGCTCTTATTCATTTGTTTTTTTATATTACACTTTGTAAATTGGTTTGTTTAAAGGCTGGCAAAACGGCTAAAGCTGATGAAGCCAGATAATCTCCACTGCCTAAACAACCAAATCTGATGTCTCTACCATTTTGATTTCTTCCTATGCCTGAATGTTTATAAATACGGTTAGCGCATAAAACCAAAGCTCTTTCACATCACGATCTCGTTTGTTGATGCAACTCGAACAATGCACAACAACAAATCTGACATGTTAAAGTAATGATATTGAAGTTTTCCAAATGCTTTTGCAAAAATAGTAGCATTCACACTCATTTTACGAAGTGCAATTTATGCCGAAAATAATATATGCCAAAAAAATATCACATCTACCGTTCCTTTTTACCCTGAGTCAAATATAGCAGAGCACGGCATAAACACTTACCTTAAGATTAAAGAGGTTCCACTCCAATTTCTTAAATATGCATCAGATTGACTTCCAAAAAGAGATGATGCCAGCTGGTTATTCATTAGTATTATTGCTCCTGTAATTATGCTATGGATGATTTCAAATCTGTTTATAAAAATATAGTGCACTAGAAAAAAATTGTTTCACAAAAGCTAGTGTCTGAAACAAAGACTCAACAAGATTTTTGCATTACCAAAAGACACAATAACCTCAGGAAAGACCTGCTTTAACTTTGCAAGCATTTAGCATGACCTCATTTGAATTATGTGTGCTGTTGTATGTAGGTTATTTCCCATTTAGAATAACTGATTCAATCAACTAAGAAAAGATGGTAAATATAGAATCGTTCGTTGCACACCGCATTAAAACCAAGGTGTTTAAAAATAATAACATAACTGCAATACCATCTATAATATGATAAGTGCACCATTACAGGCATTTGATGTGCAATCAAATGTCCTCCTTGTAACTCATAAATCCTACTTCATCAGGTGGTTTAAATAGAGGAAGGCCAAGCAGAGCACATATGTGCGCCAAGGGGGAAGTACAGAGAGTCCTAGTTGTACAAACCACATTTTGATGACTATTTTTATCACTCGCTAATTAGCGAACTTTTCATTTGTGATATCCAACACCACGTTCAGACCACAGGAGGTTTGGCACTTAACAAAAGAGACACTACTTTTAACCTCTTTACTTTTTAACTAGTTTGCCAAAGCCTAATGAGCGTCTCGCATATGAAACGTGTCAAACCCAAACTTCAGGGGTCACATGGATGTGTGGATATGCGCACACACGCGACACGAACACACACAGTGAGGAATGACTGACATGACAAGTGAAGACGATGTATCACCGATTGAGTGGTATATTTGATGAACAATCAGACGTTTTACAGTAATGTGGGAATACACACATTAACAGAAACAGTATACGCCCCGAACAACATACTCATCGAATAGGTTGCACACATACAGTACCAATCAAAGGTTTGGACACACTTTCCCATTCACTGGGAAAG